>JASDQU010188120.1:0-20498 GCA_032191745.1 Picea mariana
TGATTATGTGTAAATATTAATAATATATTAAGACAACTTATTTATTTTATTTTACTTGTCATTACTAATATGATTAGTCCTTTGTCTTCTCATTGCTATATTTTTCTATGTTCTCATTTGGCCACACACCTCGATCCCCCTTTCTTTCATTATTGTGTTATCATTGACCATATCACCAATTTATTTTTGATAGTATATTCCTTTATTGTATGATGAGAGGATATGGTCATTGAAGCACATGCGAGGCATCACTTGGATTTATAATGTCTTCGTTTAAAGGTTGGATCAATATATGTTGAGTGGCGTGAGAGCGCATAAAACCTTCAAAAAGGTTGTGCATCTTCTTACTAACACAAAAGGAAAAGGAAAGTATCATGGTTTGCCTCGTCGATATACTTTATGTCATAAATTCTAAGGGGATTTTGTTGCATGGTGTTTTATCATTATCACTAAATGTAAGTAAGTTTAAAGTTTCGTAATGGTGACATTTTTCTTAGATTTTTGAGTATAAAGGCAAATATGAGGGAAACGAAACTTTGAGGAAAATCTATTTGTCTATGGTTAGGGTTTTTTTAGCCATCACAGTTAGGGTTTTTTTAGCCATCACATTCTGCGGTGCTCTTTCTGCTCAATACATTTAGCCTCATCTGTAATTAAAGGATTCATGTAACGAAAGATGGGTTCAAGCAACTAAGGAAATGAAGGGGGATTTGTTTTTCTTCTCATTGCAACGCTATTTTGATTAGTTGTTGATGGAAACGAGCTAACATAAGTAGAGGCATTCAAGGCTTTGGTTAGTTCTCTAAATCAAGCCACAAAAACCCAACCTCAACAAAGGAGATTTGTCAAACGATTGGAAGAAGTCACACAGTTGGATCTTCCATATAAGAGAGATCTGATTGGGAAGTTCAAAGGTCATTGGCCCAACCCTAGAACTGTAGAAACATGGGCAAGAGAGCATTGGATACCTAAGATACAACTCCAGGTTTCGATGTTTGCATCAGGTAGAGGATATTTTGTATTTCTTTTTCTAAATAAGGAATCACTTGATTTGATCTTTTCATTTGGACCATACTTCATGGCATCCAAGGGATTGAATTTATTGCCCTAGTCTCTTGATTTTAACCCAGAAAGGGAGATTACAATAACCCTTGTTTAGGTCGGGTCGCCACATTTTCCCTTGATATTCTAGGATGAAAGTTCCCTCGAAGACATTGGGAATAAGTTGGAACAATTTATTGAAAAGGAAAAGCCTAAAGGGAATATTATATAATGCGCACAATTATGTGTGGAAGTAGACCTAGAGAAGGGACTCCCAGATGCATTAAAAATCAATTTGGAGGGGTGGAGCCACCTGCAAGCTTTAGGTCACGAGCAAATTCCTTTCAATTGCAACTTCTATCACGTATATGAGCATTTTGCAAAACATTTCCCAAAGCCTTAAGCATAACAAACCCCCCATCTTAGTTATAGTCAAAATTTAAGTCAGTTCAGAGTAGGCACATAAGTCCATAGTGTAAGGAGGCTCAACAAAATTTACCTTAGGAGGGACCACCCAAAAAGAGCACTAATAGATTTGAAGCATTGGATATTTTGGAAGACGCGGAGAATGAAATTAAAGGGGTAGAGAAAGAAGAGAACAAATATGAAACAGTTCCAAATGGAGGAGGTGATGAACCTTCAAAGTCCCACGTGGAACAAAAGAATATTGTTCCAATGGGAATAGAAGAGGAAGAAGAGGCAAAAAAATAGGAATGAATGAAATATTTAGAGGAAGCGAAGGAGGATAAGGTGGAAGCATAAATGGAAGAAGAGGAAGTAGGGGAACAAGTTCCTCCTACTAAACCCACAGTGAAACTTCCCATCACCTTATTTTCTCATCCTCTTTCATTTGATAAATCATAGCCACTTTCTTTTTCCACATCTCTGAAGAAAATCGATCACCCCTCCCCTCCCCTCACTCATGGAAGGAAATCAAGCATGCATTAGAGAGAAATAGAGGCTGAATTAACAATATTATTGGGTACTCAATCAACCATGGACTATCTCCTATTTAAGGGGAGGTTATATCTTAACACCATAGCTCTCCCATAGGAGGGAATCTCATATGTTGCGAGGCCTTCGATCTTTATTCTTTACTAGATGCATGATCTCCCTACATGATGAGTCATGGTTCCTCCCCCTAGACTACCTTTGGGTTCTAGCTCTTTGGATTTAGGAAGTTCTTCTTCTTTCAAATCTTCATCCTCCTTCGGATTGAGGGGTGTTGGTTCATGCAGTTTCATAACTATTTCTTCTTACTCCAGTTCATTCTCATCCGAACCAAGTTCCACCATGGTTGGAACAAATGCAAAAGCTAATGCCAACTAGTGTTTTGTGACTTTCATCGCAAGTTTAAATCTCCTTGATTTGACCAAGTCAATCAATGATCCTATCCACCGTGATACCAATTGGCCTGGTATTCCAAATAAGCTCCCCTTTGACATCTGAAAGTTTGAGGGTAAACCTAGAGAGGATGCTTCCAACCATATCATGTCCTTCCACATTTCATGTTCCCCCAACTTCATAATTTATGATTCAATTTGGTTGAGACTTTTTCAATTCATTTTGATGGGTGTTTCCGCCAAATAGTACATAGACCAACTTAGAAATACCCATACAACCTTTGAGTCCATATCAAACGCTTTACTCACCTTCTTCCAACTTCTAGTTCTCCACAACATAGGGATAGAAATATTGACCAATTTTTTTCAGACCACAACCACTCACATCTTGGATCACATCCATAAGTGGCATAGAATATGTGGCTTGTGCAAAGCCGATATCAAGGATCAATCCCTCATGGAATGGTTCCTAAAATCCCTCATTCCTCCCATTGCCAATGATATATCCATGACTATGCCTAGAAAGAAGGAAGCAAACATCCAAAAGGCACAACAATATTATATTTTTATGCTCAATCAGGGTATCTATATACCATCCTTCTTGATGCCCCTTTCTCTAGCTCAGGTGACTTGTCATCACCGAGGGAATCCCATGCAACTGTTGACCTTATAGGATCTATGTCTCATACCTATCCACACCCTATCCCCCTAGACCTGGTGCATATGGTTACCCTTATGGAGGGGTTGGCACCTCTTATGGATATCCTACTACTCAGAATTCATCTCACTCTTCATCTCAAGTGGGCTCCAATACCACTTATTCTGCACCTCATGCACATCCACATGTTCATGGGCCTTCTTGTAATAACTCTTCTTGTGGTGGGGCCACTGTGAATCCCTATTATCCTTTCCCTAGCCCTCTTTCAGTTTTCATGGTTCCTCTAGCAATGGTAACCCAAGCCTCCAATGGTCAACCTACAACCCCTCCATAAGGGCAAGTGTATGGACAACATAATGCCACCAATCCTCCCAATTAGAATAAAAATAAGATTAAGGAGAAGGGAAAGAAGAATAACCAAAACTAATGTAACTAGGGGAACCCAAACCAAAAATTTAATACCAAAGTTGGGGGAAACCAACCTGTTGCAACCCACGGGGTCTTCACTCACTGAACTTGGGACATAGCATCCGCATTCATGGGATATTAAAGAATACCCCTAATTTCACTAGATATTGATACATCTTTCCAATAAAAGAAACCCCTATTTTAACTATATACCCATTTTGTACCCCCCAATACCTATAAAACCCTTGAGACCCCACATCCCCCCCAAATACCTACAATATATTGACCTCATTTTT
Source organism: Picea mariana (assembly GCA_032191745.1). Classification (NCBI taxonomy): domain Eukaryota; kingdom Viridiplantae; phylum Streptophyta; class Pinopsida; order Pinales; family Pinaceae; genus Picea; species Picea mariana. The sequence goes on from JASDQU010188120.1 coordinate 3,747, forward strand.
CACAATAAAAAAATCCCCTTTATGAATGAGAGTGATAAGATATTGGTCAATAGGGGGAAGCCCCTGTGCTGCAACCCAAGGACAAGGTAATAATCCCCAGCCAAAATAGGGGAAGAATTCAAACCTTCATACCAATAAACCTTGTGCTAGTTGTGGTGTATAAAAAAATTATACCTATGATTGTCGGTTGTTAGTTGATATGCATCTTATGTGGGAAATGGCTGAAGTCACCAAGCCCACTAATGGTCAACCCACCCTGATTTCCTTGTCACAACCAATTGTGTTGAGAAACCCTTTTCCAACACAAGGGTTTATGTATACTCCAGAGGCCATTCCTTCTGATCCACGTCCCACTTCTAATGCTCTTAGGAATGGGAATTACCAAATAATCTACTTAGATTTGACTAATTTCATCGGGACCACCTAATATTGTTAGTGTGGTATTCCTCTTGAAGCACAACCTACTAACTCTTTCGATCCCCTACCATCCACTAATGGACCTTTACAAATTCCTCTCCCAAGTGTGGACATACTTCCTATGGTACCTAAGGTTCCATTAAGGCAGAATGACCTGAAATATCACCTGTGGGAATCCCATAAATATAGTATAGTAGATGATTTAGCTTAGTCTCCTATAGCCATGTCATCCCTCAAAATCCTCCAGATGTGTCCTTCGTAACGTAAGGTTTTACTATCTACTTTGGGTGTTGTGGATCCTTCAAAGGACAGGTTAATCATGATTGATATTGACAAAGACAACACCTTTCGATTACCCCCTTAAGTGGTTTTTCAAATTCCAATGCCCATAAACAATGCCATTATTCATCGATGCAACAATGATGAAGGTGCATCTACATGCGTCATGTCCACCCAAGTCTGGAAGAAGTTAGGTTCATTGATCTCGTTCCATCTACCATTTCCCTTCATGCATATGATGATAGGCCTTCTTATCCTTAAGGTTTATACCAAAAATGTCATATTCAATTATCAAACAAGCAAGTGCTTATTGATGTTGAGGTTATATATTCCCATTTGGACTATAACATCCTCTTAGGTTGTAGTTTTCTGTACGCTATGAAAGAGGTCACCTCATTGGTTTTAATTCGTACAATGAGTTTCTCCCATAAAGGGAAAATTGTCACCATTGATCAACTCACTTACCATGATCCTAAGACTCAACTCAACATTGACAAAGTAGTCTCTTCCTTGTATGGGAGCCAATCAATCACCTCTCTTTCTTACATTAGTCTCAGAGTCTATAAAGAATCGACATTATTTGGTGCATATTAAATTCCTCCATTTGTATTTTCTAAACCAATTTCATCCAATGTATGTATGTTGTCATCATCCCAAAACCCAATGGGTCAAAATTCACAACCATCTACTGGGCCCTCATCTTTTGCATCTTCAATACCACCCCTGGTGGGGAATCCTCATCGACATTACCCCTTTGGCCAAGTCCCTTTCTTATTTCCACCTCTAGGAATAGTATGTACCCTTATCATGGCCACGTTGAACTTTCTTAACCTCACATTAGGGATCCCGGTCTAGTACTTTGATCCTTATCTCACTTCTCCTCCACCCTTTGAGACAATTCCTTATTTGGGCTTGATGCTTGTTCCATCGATATTGACTACTCTAGTATCTCCTAAGGAACCTATGTAGTCCCAACCTAACCCTACACAAATGAGGAAAGGAACTGATAAAGGGGGCAAAGACAAAAGGAAAATGAGAATAGATAAACCTACACAAGCCATGTCCACCTAGAACCCAACACCTAAATCCATACCTCCATGCTCTTTATGTGACATTCTTGGCCACACGACCAATAACTATCCTAGGCTCCTTGAACTCAAAGGAATTCTTAAAGAAGATGATTTGGAACCTATTCCTTCCACACCGATCATGGAAGTTATGCTTCTTGAATGTTCCTCTAAGAATATCTATTCTTTGCACATGAATCACCCTTGTGTTTTGTACAATATATATGGCCACTATTATCATAATTGTCCTAAACTACCCCAATTCTGTGATGCCCTAGACATCATTTGTCATTTGTATACTACTTCTTAGGAACAACAAACCATGGTAGTGTACATTCTCACATCCTAGTCTTCTGTTTTGATGAAGACATCTTGGAGTCCATTACCACGTCAAATTACCCTTGGGATAATATGCATCATTGTTCCTACTTCTTACTGCAACAACCCCATCACTTTGACCAATACGTTGGTGAATAAAAATATTTCATCCCCCATGGTCAAATTGATTGGTTCAAAAATTCTATCCCTACCCTTGATGCATTTGAAGAGGTTAATATGGCCAACATCTCACCTACCATTAAGGTGAACATCTCTAATACACCCGATGTTAAGGAAAATATCCTTCTTGGAGTACATTTCTCTCTTGAAGAGGTTCTACTTACAAATCCCTTTTCCAAGAGTTTCATAATTTTTTTCTTGGTCTTATTCATAGATTCCTGGAATTGATCTTGCCATCATTAAACACCATATCAATATATGGTTGGATGCCATCCTTTTCTGTTAGAAGCAAATGCCTATTCACGCCATCCGAGCCCCTACCATTAAATATGAAATTGATAAATTCAAAAAGGTGGGATTTATCTTCCCTGTGACATATACTTTATGGGTTTCTAACCCAGTCCCCATGGTGAAGAAGCAAGGCACTATCCATGTTTGTATTGATTTTCGTGATTTGAACAAAGCTTTTCCTAAAGATAATTATCCATTTCCATTTATTGATCAAATTATCGATGCATGTGTGGTCCACACATTATTATATTTTGTGGATGGATTGTCGGGCTGCAACCAAATCCATATTTGGCCACAATACTAATACAAGATAAACTTCACCACTCCATGGGGTACCTTTGCATACAGAGTTATTCCATTTGGGTTGAAAAATGATGGAGGCACTTCTTGCATGCTGTGTCATATTGTTTCCATGACTTGGCACACCTAATATTAGCCTATACTAAAAATCTCACTACTAATTTGAAGAAGAGGCCGCAACACCTGGAAGACTTGCAAATAATCTTCCTTATATGTCGTAAGTGTAACATATATTTGAAACCCCTAAAATGTTTCTTTTGTGTGCCTATTGATCGACTCTTGGGATTCATTGTTTCCAAAGTTGAAATCATTTTTGAACCTCTCAAGTTTCATGCCATTTATGATCTTCCTCCCCCTCACAATCTATGTCAATTGGAGAGCCTATAGGGGAAATCCAATTTCTTGTGTAGGTTTGTTCTAAACTATTCCACCACTTCTCATGGTTTTGTATGGTTATTATGTTTTTATATCTCATTTGTCTAGGATGATTAGGATCAACAATCCTTCGATGCACTCAAACAAGACCTTTCCTCAACACCTTTGATTAGTCCCCTTGACTTTGCAAAGGATTTCATCCTTTATATCTCTGCTTCACCTTTTTTTGTCACCAAAGTACTAGTTTAGGATGGGCTTGATGGATGTAAGAATGTTGTATATTATGTAAGTAAAAACTATCAGGACCCCCTTTGTCCTATACACATGAGGAGAAACTAGAATTTGCAATATTTTTCTTAGTCCAAAAGTTGCATCATTACATATTGATGCGCAAAACCAAGGTGGTTACCAACTCTAACCCTATGTCCTCTATATTGAGTCGATGGGTGATCAATGGGAAGTATGCCCATTGGATCATAATACTTTAGGAGTTTGACTTAGATTTTGTCACACCCAAGATTAAGAAAGACTTAGTCCTTGTTGATTTCATTTTCAACCTCCCAACTGGTGCACCTGACCCACTCTTTGTTAAAATATTCGATGTGCTCGTTTTAACCATAGACAATGTCACTATTGTCACCCAACCATAGGCACACATTTGTTGCTTTTCTTCATATAATATATAATCGATATATTATTACAATGATGAGTGTTCCATATATAGGGAACATATGGTGACCATCCATGAAAGGATGCATCCCTTGAATAATCAATAACTATTTATTATTATCATTTACTTATTATATATGATATTTAATAATCAATAATTATATTATTAATTATTATTCTAAGAGAATGTTTTCCCGATGTTGTCCAAACATCAACACTCCCTCTCAATGAGGGAGACATTATGCATCATGCCAAGCTTGTCTTTGAAGTATACAAACTTCACCCTAGACTCATGACACTTGTCTGTCAGTCTTGGGAGATGTCTCTCTCCCACCTGAACCGAGGAGAAACTCCTTCTGCGGCTCTCTCTCTGAGCCAATTAACTCTCTCTAAGATCATACTCACTCTGGGTCCGCATGTAATAGCATATAACATCTTGAGTCTTTATCATTCCTTGTCAAATCACCATGACTAGGAAAAATACCACACCATGATCTTTCACCACAGGTACACACCTATGAGTGAATGTCGGCCTGATGCTAACTGACATGTGGAAAGCACTTCAAGCACCTCGATTCCATATTATTCCTTTTCATTATCAAGGAAGTAGTACGTCTGGGCCCATTTACCACAAGTGCACCTTTATGATAAATGTATCCTATCTCCCTTGGTTTGCATTTCAATCCAAGAGAAGTTTCGCCCAATTCTGAAACATCGCCACTCCCTCTTAGCTAGGGAGGTATCTTTCCATAGTAGTACACAACTACTGTCCAGAGACATGCAGTCTCTGCCAATGGTACACAACCACCATAATAGAAAAAGGTGTGTCACACATAACACTACCATGTGGAATTCTAGAGGATACTCCCTCTAGGAACACTTAGGGTCAAATCCCCATAGTCTGTGACGTCAAGGGTAAACTCCACATGGGATGTTGGGATATAAGCCCAAATGCACTTATCCCTTCTCAAATAAGTGTCCCAATTATCCCTTCTCGAATAAGTGTCCTCACAGATCAACTCAACTCAATTCACAAAGGAGTACGATCTGGAGAATGTTTGTCACACACAACACTCCCATGTAGACTTCTAGAGGTTGCACCCTCTAGAAACACTAGGGTGAACTCCCATAGTGTATGACGTCAAGGGTCAACTCCCTTGACATGTCCTCATGTGCTCTCCACATGGGATGTGTCCTCATTTTCTCTCCACAAGGGACGTTGGGCTATAATCCGAAACACACTTATCCCTTCTCAGATAAGTTCCCCACTTATCCCTTCTCAGATAAGTGTCATCACATATCAACTCAACTCAGTCACATATGAGTAGGATCTGGAGAATGTCTTAGGAAGATGAACACATCAACGCTCCCTCTCAGTGAGGGAGGCATTCTCTGGCACGCCAAGTCTGTCAGAAAAGTACTTGAACTTCATCCTGGTTTGGTAAGAACATTGGCAACCTGCTCATATGTAGGAAGATACTGCACCAATAATTCCTTCCTCTGCACCATGTATAGAATGTAATGGTTCTTGATCTCAATGTGGTTCTATTTCTCATGAAACACTGAATTATTTGAGATCTTCACACAACTTTGTTTACCATAATGAATAATGGTGGAATCTGGCACATGTATTCCTACCATATCATATCAATATTGGAAGTATATCTCAAACCATGTCCAATTGTGCCTCGCAAGTATCTCAACACATGCTTTGCAACAATCTAGTATGTCTATATCATATGACTTATAAACTGGCTAAGTGCACTCACTGCATAACAAATATTTGGTATGGTGTTAACCAGATACATCAATTATCCAATCAATTGTTTGTATAGAGTCAGATCAGTTTCATTAGAATCGGAAGAAGACACACTTAGTTTCTTCATATTCGTCACCATTGGTGTAGCCAAGAGTTTCAAGTTCAGTGTCCCAAACTTCTTGAATATCTCAACTGTGTACTTCCCTTGACTTAGGAAAATCTCATCAGTTCTCTGCCACACCTCTAGTCCCAATAAGTAGTGCATCATAACAAGGTACTTCATCTCAAACTTAGAGGCTAATGCATACTTGCATTCAACAATAAGGCTCTCTGTATTGGCGAGGAATAAATCATCAATGTAGAGGACCAAAATCAGGGAATCACCATTAACAGTCTTGCAGTACAGGATGGGATCGACAACACTTCTTTTGAAACCCAAAAATCATCAGGTGTCCATCGATCCTTGCATACCAAGCTCGAGGTGGTTGCTTGAGTCCGTACAAGGCCATCTTCAACATGCACACATGAGACTCCTTCTCATGTATCACAAAACCATCTGGTTGCTTGATCTATACTTCTTCCTCAATCTCTCCATTGAGAAATTTTGTCTTTACATCCATCTGATGTACTCTCTAACCCATGGATGTTGCAAGGGAAATAATCATCTGGATAGAAGTGTATCGAGCAACATGAGCAAATGTATCCTCATAATCTATTCCCTCCACCTGAGAGAATCCTCTAGCAACAAACCTCATTTTGTGCCTCCAGATGCTCTTGTCAAATGTGTGTTTGATCTTGTATATCCATTTGGAAGTCACTACAGACTTCGCTCAGGTCTCAGAGTAATATCCCACACATCATTCTTCATGATGGATTGATACTCTATCATGACATCTCTCCATATTGGATGAATAGTTTCCTCCTCATAACAGGAAGGCTCAAAATGAATGATGTGGCTCATAACTGTGGCATAACATGAATATCTCTAAGGTCTCTTTCTCTGTCGAAAGGTACCGTGAGGAGCTGAATGTTTTTTTGCCTCCTGCAGAGTCTGATGAGCCCATGCAAGTATCTTCTGACCTACTGCAATATATATGGAAACAATAACTGGAGCTACAGGATAAATGGGATCAATTGGCTCAATCGTATCCCTCTGAAAGGGAATGTCATCTTAGATCTTATTTGGCATATAAAGGTTTCCTCATGAAACCAATGTCTAATACATATCAAGGTTCCCTCATGGACTCAATGTCTCACAAGACATATCGAGCTTTCCTTGTGAAACCAATGTCTTGGTTCATTCATCTGACCATATGAGGCACGTTAGGATGAAGTCTACACCATCTTGCTCGTCTGTGTGATGAATCCTGGCTGCTTCATCTACACCATGTCTAGGATGAAATCTTGTGAGAAGCCTCTGAATCCTCACTGCTTCCATGAATTGCATAATTGGCTACGATATATTCTACCTCTGCAGTACTGAGTATCAAAGAAGTCTTCTTCCATGAATCTTGACTAATCTTAAGCTGAGGCAACACCCTTTGGTGTGCTTTCTGTCAACTGCACTCTCTTCCTAGTCAGAACTATATATCTCCACAACATTTTTTCATCTCCTGAGACATATCCAACTGTACCATACTGGTACACTTGATCTGCTACAACTTAGTCTTCTCAACTCACAAGCTAGATTAGGGTGCTTACTCCAAAGAAATATCCATCTCTTTGCTTTGAGAGTAGGTCCTCCACTCTCTTTGCAGCTACTCCCTCTGGGATTCTGCAACTACTCCCTTTGGGACTCTATAACTTCTAAGCACTAAGAATGAGAGTAGATTCTCTACTATGTCAACAACTGCCCTCCTCTGGGAATGCTCTCCGTGGAACTGGCTCCTCCTCTCTCTCCTAGAACACACCGATGTGGCCATTCTCCTCAATAATGAAATGATTTATGACATTTTTCATCTTTCTTTGGACATTGAATTTCCCACATACACAAATCTGAACCGACTTGTCTCACAGGTACTTAAGAAAACCTAAAAGTTCTATTCAGTTATATGTGTCTTGAATGGTCAATGTTAACCTTATTTTATTTATGTTTTTCTTGCTCCTACACACTGAAAACTTGAATGATGGAGCACAAAGACTTGACACAGGGGTGATCTCACAGTTTATCAAGGGAAAATGGTAAGTGAGCTTCTCTTGTGGACACTTTAGCCTTGGTTAGGCGATTGGAGGCACAAGGTATGCCATCAAAGCATAGGTAATAACAATTTCTATCACTGAAATCTTGAACAATGGTCTTGCACACGTTCCATAATCCTTCATTTCAAAAGTGAAATGGCACAAGTCACACTTTGAAAGTTCAAAGAAGAAGTATAAAGTTCTTAGGAGCACCATTTATCTGTCTATAATGGAATTGAGCGAGGACAAAGCCATGCAGTCAATTCGAGCCTTATCAGTCAGATCACGAGCATCTACTTTGAGCCACGCACAAGCCAATCCATATTTATAATTTTGTATTGTTTTGGATCCTTCAAGCTTAGACTTGGATTTTCTCTCGATGGTGAAAACGATATTATCGAACTCCAACAACTGCACCAATAAAAATCAAAATTGTCTTGCTATGCATAAATATCTCAATGAACCATTTCAATTTTTTAAAAGATCTGAACTATGGGATAATTCCTAGTTATTTCTTCAATGCACCTGTGGCCTTTCTAAGGACCAAGTAGGCATCATGGATGAAATGTCACCAGGAAAACTCATTAATGGATGAAATGTCACCAGAAAAGCAACGCCCAGATTCAACCGAGATTCAACTATAAGCCTTGCTGAAATCACTATTCATACGTCCGAAGACAGCCTTGCTGAACTCACTATCCATACGTAGGAAGAAAACCTTGAGGAACTCACTGTCTATACATAGGAAGACAACAATGATGAGTGTTCCATATATAGGGAACATATGGTGACCATCCATGAAAGGATGCGTCTCTTGAATAATCAATAACTATTTATTATTATCATTTACTTATTATATATGATATTTAATAATCAATAATTATATCATTAATTATTATTCTAAGAGAATGTTTTCTTGATGTTTTCCAAACATCAACAAAATCCACCCCCGAGCACCTCCGGAAAGACATGCAAAAACCAACAGATAAACCCTAGCTGCAATAGTAGCACGAGATGGAACCATAAAACACCATCCAACTACAACAACAACACAAGACAATGAGAGCACACCTTCTCTAAGGGTAGCGCACAAGCAAGAGAGAGTCTCCACAACCACAAAACAAGAACAATACTCAACTGCAGCAGTTGGAATTTCACTTCTTCCCCAAATTTGCACCTTCAATAAATCCACCAATATACTCCAAGGTGTCACCAAGAATACCTCAAGAGATACTAGAAGGTAGGGCACATATCTTAGGCTAGATAGCGCTAGAGAGAGAGAGACCAAGAATCACCCAAGAAGATGCACCTTCCTTTGTTACAACTGCAACTCCAAAATTCCACTATACTTTATTGCGAGAGTGAGTGAAGTGAGTGTGTACAAATGAGCTCAAGCGCCTCCTATTTATAGTCCTTCTTGTCACCTGTCTAGGACGAATTCTCTTTCTGGAGGGTAATACTTTAATATTATTTATTTTATTGAGCCAAATAGTATTCTAGGGTTCTCACACATCCATTTAGGGTTTCTCTTGCTTCAGGAATATTCTATTCTAGTCAAAGGTTACATATGGAGGTTAATAACTCTCGCATCTACCATAATATCAACACTCCCTCCTAGCTAGGGAGGCATTAACTGTAATGGTCTCAAACACATCCATCCATTTCACATGGTATGAGAAAGGCTCACATAGTCTTGCATACCATTATATAGGTAGCATCATCATAGCCACACATTCTATCTCGTGATCCCGCAAATCAAGTTATGAGCATCATGATCACTATCAGTATCATATGGTAGAATCCTGACAACAAAACATATCATCGTTTGCATTATCTCTTGAGGCCATAATCCATTTGAGTAATTAGGCATGATGCTAAATAAGTCATGTGATGGACTTAGCACACTCAACAAAGTGTCTCACATAAGTCACTCACTCAATAGAGTGATATAGGGACCATTCTTCCTATCCTAGTCACTGCTTATGAAACATGAAGAATGGCTATTCCAACACTTGATGAAATCCATGGGATACAAGGACCATTCTTCCCACTCTGGTCACTACTGTGAAATCAGGAAGAATGACTGTCCTAGACCATTTTCCCCCCTCTGGCCACTACTATGAACTCAGGGAAAATGTTTGTCCTATACCAATCTCCCCACTCTTGTCACTACTGTCATCTCAGGGAGACGAACCATTCTACCTGTCTAGGAAAATCCCCAGGAGAATAGTTGTCCTATACCATTCTACCTGTCCGGGAAATGCCCCAGGAGAATAGTTGTCCATGGTACATCAACAATATGTTCTGCCTTGATCATTCTCCACCTGGAGAATTTCTGTCCACTAGCACACTGACTATCCATGATGCCATATATCAACACTCCCTCCCAACCGAGAAAGTCATCTCATCCTTTTCAACCAAGGGAGGGTATCTCCATAAGTCCCAACTTGTCCCTCAAGTATGCAAACTTTATCTTGAAAAACGGTTTTGTCAAAATATCATCTATCTTCTCATCATTGGAGATGTACTAGAGAATCACTTCTCCATTTTGGACTTTATCATGGATAAAATAGTAATTGATCTCAATGTTCTTCGACCTTTCATGGAACACGGGGTTCTCTGAAATCTTCTACCAACTCTGATTATCACAATATATCATAGTTGTATCCAACACTTTATCAAATAGTCCATAAATCAGCTTATGGAGCCATACTGTTTTCATACAAGCATCACAAGATGCAATATACTCTGCTTCTATAGTGCTGAGTGCAACATACTTATGTTTCCTTCTAGCCCATGATATCATAGCAGAGCCCAAACTGAAACATATATCAGAAGTACTCTTTCTATCATCTGCACTCCCTTCCCAATCTGAATCAATAAATCCATGCAGTTGTATGTCACTGTTTGAGCCATATCTCAAAAAATAATTTAGCATCCCAAGAAGATATCTCAAAATGTGCTTTGCATATATCCAATGCTCATGTCTAGGTTCCACCTGGAATTGGATCAATGTGTTCACAATAAAGAGAATGTTCAACTCGGTATCAATCAAATATATCAATGATCCAATCAACTACCAGTACATGGATGAGTCTACTGGATCAGAATAGAATTCTCTTAGCTTCTTCAGATCTGTCACCATGGGAGTTTCCATGGATTTGTAATCCAACATCCCAAACTTATGAAGGATATTTACAACATACTTCCCTTTCCCCAAGAATATTTCACCACGCTTATTCTATACTTGCAGTCCAAAATAATAATGCATGAGACCAAGATCCTTCATATCAAATTCAGAGGCTAGTTCCCTCTTACACTGAATAATGAGAGGCTATGCACCTGTCAGAAACAAATCATCAACATATAGTTGTAGGATCACATGTGCATCATTCACAACCTTGTAATAAAGGTTTGTATCAACATAACTCTTGGAGAAACCAAGTCTCATCAAGTAACTGTCAATTCGTGCATACCAAGCTCTTAGAGATTTATTGAGTGCATACAAGGCATTCTTTAATATGCATACATGGGTTTCTCTCGGGTGTACCTGAAAACCTTGATGTTTCTCTATGTATACTTCTTCTTCAATTACTCCATTGATAAAAGAGGTCTTTACATCCATATGATGTAAAATCCAACCCATGGATGTTGCAAGAGATATGATGGCTCTAATAGAGGTGTATCTGACAACTGGAGAAAACGTCTCATCATAATCTTCTCCCTCCTTCTAGGAGAACCCTCCAGGCATGAATCTTGCCTTGTATTTATCGATACTCCCATATACTGCATGATTTATATTGTAAACCCATTTTGAAGTGACCACAAACTTTCCTTCAGGTTAGGCACAATTTCCCATACATTATTTTTCATGATGGATTGATATTCTTTCATCATAGCTTCCTTCCATTCTTTCTTCTTGACTGCATCTTGTTAGAAAAACATGATCGTGGAGTAATAATAATAAAAAAAATGCGTAAATAAAACATAGAATATACATAATACAATAGAGAGATAGATATGCATGGTTCACCCAGTGTGGGCTAGGTCCACTAGAGAAATTTTCAGGTCCTTCCTTTTATTATCCAACAAATGAAGGGATACAACCTACATCACACCTGTCGTAACTTCCTCTTCTTTCTCTCACAATCTCCTAACTCAGAATCAATATTCACAAAAAAAATGATACATAGATGCAACACATTTCCCTCATAAAAGAGGGTTTCCTTCTAGGGAAAAAAAACCTAACATAACTTCTACCGTCATATCTTCGGCCTTATAATGAACGGTCCATATTTACTATGAAATTACAATATATATTTACAAGGCAATTTTTCCTTCGGGGGCTTTGCCCTTGAACCCCGCCTGGGGCTCACTTGCCCCCAGACCCCCCAGTTGGGAGGAACGCCCCTCGGACCCTGCAGGGGGGAAAGCCCCCCTGCAACTCCCCCACGTGGAGGGGTGTACAGTCTTCCAGGGTGTAAAGTATTCATGGGGTATAAACATGTCTAAAAGAAAAATACCTCTGAATAAGGAAGATAATTAGGCTCCACAACCAACAATATCCCACTTGGAGATTGATCTCAACAAATCCACCGCTGCTGTATCTGCTGGAATATGATCCTTCTTGGACCTGGAAAATTTTTCATCTTCACCTTCATGCTTGAAGACCAACGAAAACTGAGTAGGAACTCAGTTTATCCTTGGTTACTCCCTTTGTTAACATGTTTCCAGGATTCTGGCTATTGTGTATCTTTTCCAACTTCAAATGTCCATCTTCCAAGACAGATTGTATGAAATGGTACTTGAGCTATATATGCTTAGTCTTCAAATGGAAGGCTGAGTTATTTGCAAGATGAATTCCACTCTTACTGTCATAGTACAACCTGCTATTCTCCTGCTTCTTTCCCAATTCCTCCATAAACCTCTGTAACCAAATCATTTCTTTACTAGCCTCTATAGCAGAAACATACTATGCTTCTGTTGTTGAAAGTGCAACAACCTTTTGCAGTTTCTAAATCCAACTTACTGTTGTTCCACCTATAGTAAAAACATACCTTGTGGTGATCCTACTGCTATCTTTATCACCTACCATATATGAATCAACATATCCCTGTAGAACAATGTCTGAACCTACAAAACATAATGCATGAGTAGCAGTACCTCTCAAATACATGAGAATCCACTTTACTGCCTCCCAATGTTCCTTACATGGATTGTTCATATACCTGCTCACAACTCCCACTGCACATGCAATATATGGTCTTGTGCAAACCATCGCATACATCAAGATGCCAACTGCTAATGAATAAGGGACCCTAGACATGTATTATATCTCCTCCTGTGTCTTGGGACACATCTCCTTAGTTAATTTGAAATGGCTGGCCAAAGGTGTACTAACTGGTTTTGCATTTTGCATTCTAAACCTCTCCAACACCTTCTCTATGTACTCATCCTGAGACAATGTCAATTTGTGATTTTTCCCGTCTCTTGTTATTATCATACCAAGGATTTTCTTTGCGGCACCCAAATCCTTCATCGCAAATGAATTAGCTAATTTCTTCTTGAGAACATTTATATCCTGCATATTAGACCTTGCAATAAGCATGCCATCTACATACAATAGAAACATAATATAGCTTCCATTTTCTAGCTTTTAAAAAAAAACACAGTGATTAGAATGACATCTACTATAACCTTATTTGTTCATAAACCTGTCAAACTTCAAATACCAATGCCTTGGAGATTTATTTAGGACATATAATCTCTTCTTCAACCTATATACCAATTTTTTCTTCCCTTTGACCTCATACCCTTGTGGCTGCTGCATATAAATCTATTCCTCCAAATCCCCATGGAGAAAAGATGTTTTTACATCTAACTGTTCAAGATGTAAATATTCTACTGCCACCAGACTTAAAATATTCATAATTGAAGTCATTTTAACAACAATAAAAATATTTCATCAAAATATATACCTTTATTTTGTGCAAACCACTTTACAACAAGTCTAGCCTTATACTGCTTTTTGCCTCCATCTTCTTCCTTCAACTTGTAAACCCATTTATTTTGTAATGCTCTTTTTTCTGTAGGAAACAGAACCAAATCCCATGTTTGGTTATTTACCAGGGAATCCATTTCCTCTTTAATTCCTTGCTCCCACTTCTTTTTAGTGTCTACTTGCATTGCTTCTTCATAATATTCTGGTTCACCAGAATCAGTCAAAAATAAATAATACAATATACATCTCTACCCTGAAAAAAAAAATTACCCACAATTTCTGCCAAGGAAAGTGCTCTAATGCCACTTGTAATATACCAGATATAAAAAGTATGCAGAACAGAAATAAAATGCTAGAAATGGAAAAATAACAACAATTAACCAAAATAATCACCACAATAACATTGAAATGATATAAGAATAACAACAGAAATAACACTTTGATTCTGAGAGCAATGTTCACGGGCCTCTTCAAGGGGGAAACCTCCAATCAAACAGAGCTCTATTACAATAATCTCCAAGCTAGGGTTCTCATACCCTTGACTCCTATTTATACTAAATATGTCTATCAAAAGAAGCATCTAGAGGAAGATCCTTCTAGAAGCGGAAGCTTCTATCAGGTCTTCTTACATTCGACTTATTCTATTTTATTGCAAGGCCTTAAGACCTTTATTACATTTGAATATATTGTTCTACCTATGTGCGAGTTAGGACCCTAATAGAATAAGACTAGTGTGTGTCGAGCCTGGTTATATTCTTTCTCCAGTTTGAGTAAGACATGGCTAACTAACTCTCAATCAATGATAAAATAGAAATGATGGGGAAAAAAATATCGAAGTGACCTCTCAGATGTTTCGGGGCTCAACCAAAGAAGGTTTCTTCAATGCTCGAGGCCTCCTCCTCCTATTCTAGATTCTTAGATCGAGCGACTTCCTTCTCCTTCTCTAGATTGCATTACAAAGTGATAAGCTCTCTGTTATACTATTTAAACCACTAAAAACAAATATTAGTTTAAAAAAGGTACACAACAATTTCGATTCTAGAGAACAATCTATACTTTTCTAACTCGTTTTTAACATCATACTCATGCATTCATTGAAGTAGAATCTTTGTAATGTATGTTGCATATGCTACAATAAGAAATGCAATGGTATTCATCTATGTTGTAGGTGGAAAACTAACTGAGTGCAGGCTAGGCAAGACCTAGATTCATTCCTCGAATTCAAGTGGGAAGAGGGAGTCTCTTTATTATGATATTCAGAGTATTTCAAGCATATCATAGCAGGGGTAAATAACCATAAGTCAGAATTTACCAAAAAACGAAAATCCTGAAGAAGACCAAAACATCCAATCTAACTATTACTAGTATATTATAAGTTTTAAACCTGTGAAGTAAAGCAATGCATATAGATTCTTAAGCAAAACAAAAATGAATCAATGGCTCATTCACATAGTACACAGAGATTTATACCGGAAACCCTCAATCGGGAAAACCTTTCTTATATTCATTATATCGAATTTCACCATTCACCATACAATATATACAATATTTTTAGGTATACCATAGATACCAAAACCCTAATCCATCAATCCAGGATTCATTTAGAAAACCACTAAAAATAGCAAAAACCGCCCAAAAAAAAAAATCGGGGCATTGCCCTGAACATTGCACATAACAAGGGGGGGGGCATACCTGTCCCCCCCTGGGACCCCCCTAGGAAGCGCCCGACACACATGACACAACGAGCACTACTAGAGGGATTGTCAGATGTAGTTGTCGAATCTGACGTGCCCACACACACACACATGCAAAGAATATAACACATACCCAACATTCTCCCACTTGTTGTTTTCTTTGCATCTAGGGTTCCACAGGATTATATAGTCAACAATATAGGGCAACAATGCCCATTTTTACTCTACACCAAGAGATATTTTTTGTGCTCACAGACTTTGTCAATGAATCTGCAACATTCTTCAAAGTGTCAACCTTTTCCAGCAACAACTTATTTTCCTCAACCATGTCTCTCACAAAGTGATACTGAAGATCAATATGTTGTGTCTTCGAATGATAAGATGGGTTCTTTTCCAGGAAGATTGCACTTTGACTGTCACAATCTAATTTCACTTCTTGTTGTACCAACCCAATACCTGAACACAATATCTGTAACCATACTACTTCCTTGCTTTCATGAGTGGCTGCCATGTATTCAGCTTCTGTAGTTGAGAGTGTCACTACAACCTGTCTTTTGCTCATCCAACTGATTTCTCCTCCAAATACGTTCAACACATACCCACTTGTAGATCTTCTGGGATATATATCTCTAGCCCAATTTGCATCAACAAAGCCATGTATGTACACCACTCTGTCCAATCTTGGTCTTCCTTGGTAGCACAATCCATAATTGGTAGTTCCATGCAAATACCTGAAGACCCTCTTTACTGATGTCCAATGCTCCTTCCCTAGTTTAGACATATACTTGCTCAAAACTCCCACTGCATGTGCAATGTTCAGTCTAGTACAGACCATTGCATACATCAAACTACCAACTATAGTGGCATACAGAACATGGGACATGCCATATTCTTCTTCCTATGTCTTGGGACACTGATCTACAGATAAATTTACACCTATAGGGATAGGAACCTTGACCGATTTACTTCCATGCATATTAAACCTCTGCATTATTGTCTCAACATATTTTATTTGATTCAACCAGAGTTTCCTATTTGCACGATCTCTTTTAATTTCCATTCCCAGAATGAAGTTAGCAACACCAAGATCCTTCCTGTAAAATTTGGAGGATAGCTGTGATTTCACCTCCTTGATAACATCCATGTTATTTCCTACCAACAACATGTCATCAACATACAACACTACATAAATGAAGTGATTACCATCCTGCTTGGAATATACAC
>JASDQU010188121.1:3525-17800 GCA_032191745.1 Picea mariana
AGAGGAGTCAAAGGATCTTGGAGGAGATTCGATTAAAATCATGGATAAGGGTTTTCATAGGGCACACAATAAATAATGTATTAGACCTCACCCTGATCGTGTGAAGATGGTCATCAATCTTAGCGTACAGATGTATGAAGTGGAAGGGTTGATGGTTCGAGCTATTGTAGGAAAGTTCATGGGAAAATGGTGCAAAGTGAGTCCTCAAAGAGTTGGTTGTTAGAGCATCAGAAGCCCATTTTAGGCTACTTAACTACTTTCAATGTCTCGATGCATGGTTGGTTATGCTTTATCTTAAAGTGTTAAGAGGATGTATGTTTGGTGATGAGTAAAAACTAGATGTGGGGACCCACGGGTCTTTATCTAAAGCATTAGGAACATGGTTTTGATCTGAGGAGGGAACCCACTTTTGTGTAGAAGGTGTGGGTGTTGATACCTAGTCTTCCACTTGAACTATGGCACAACCAAATTCTTGAAAATGTGGGTAATGTTATAGGACGTTTTGTAGCTTTTGAAGAAGGGTGGATGGAAATACAAATAGAATGATGGCTTAAATATCAGTATCATTGGACCTATAAATTGGTTTACTAGTGGATTTTGGGATGAAATGGGCGCCACGGAAGTATCTCTAGAAGCTTGATTACTATAAATACCTTTTTGTTGTAATTATTTCCATGAGGTTGGTCATTTGAGAGAGGCGTTCCCTGTGGTGGGGAGGACTCCAAGTAAACCTAAAACAATGTGGTTTAAAAAGAATAAGGAGAAGGTGGAGTTTCCAATTCAAATGGATTGGAGAATGTAGGTGGAGTGCACAAAGAGGCTCACATTCCCACTAAGGTGGACAGTCCTTCAAGCTCGTTTCTTGTACAAGTTTCAAATAACTCAGTTCTCTCGGTGCCAATTTAAACTCTCCTAAAAGGGGTATGGACTTTATTAACCCTCATGTGTGTCTTCTTGAAGTGAATAATGGCCCCTAGATTCCCTTTAGCAATGAGGATCCAATAAAACTCAAAGAAAATACTCTTGTAAGTAATATCATGTCCATAGGTGATTCTTTAGAGGATAATAGGGTTAAGGTACACATAGAAAGGGTTGACCCTTTGCTAGACTTTAGTTTAGTGATGGATGGTGTTGTTTCAACAAGCCTTAGAATGAGTCTCTTAGATGATATTGGACAAGTTAGTGCCATAATGGTCTATGTCGATGGTTTGCAGGAAGTTTCGAAGGATTTGACTTCCTTGACCCCTTTTGGTCATAAGGAGAAAACTTTAAATCCCTCCTTGAAGTCCTCCAATCACATGAGATCCAAGAAATAAAAGGAGGAAGTCTCTAAAGGCATGGTCTTGGGACTGGATATGGATAAAGGGTTGTGTTTTATAGCTAGAAGGAAATATAATTTATCTATGTCTATGTCTTAGGTGAAAAAGGAGATTAGAGACATGAAACAACTTACCATTTATAGGGCCCTTAGAGCAAGGAAGGCCTAGAAGTAGGTTAATAAATTATTACTCTCCTTCAATGTTAGAGGGGTTGGGGGTTCCCACAAATAGTTAGCCCTCAAAAGATTTTTTTCTATCTATAAAACTAACTTAGTCATGTTTCAAGAAATGATGTGTATTGATAAAAAAGATTTAGATTTCTTGTCTTTTATTCTAATGGATTGGTGTTTTTGTACCTTAGATGTTGTCGATATGTCTAATGGCTTAGTTACTAGGTGGAATTCGAATTTTGATGCCATTGATTCTTCAATTTTAAATTTGGGAATTATGGTCGACCTTTATGCTAAGGATATTGGGAAAGAATTGAGGTTGATCAATGTGTATGGGCCCTATGGTGAAAGAAGAACCTTTTAGGAGAATATGGCTAGCTCTAGTTATCTGAGTAGGGGTAATGTGATTGTGGGGGGAGACCTAAACCTAACCCTTAATCTTAGAGAAACCTTAGGTGAGGTTGTTAGAAAAGACCCTTTTGGTGATTATTTTTCTCATTTGTTCAAATCATTGCACATGATCTATGTGGAATCATTTAAGATTGTATCTACTTGGAGAAATGTTAGAAAGGGCAAAGAGGGAAAGTAGAGATTGGTTACAATGAAGGTCTTTAGGGAAGAATTATGAAAACCAAATATTTAAAGGGGATGACTATGGAAGCTTGGTTCACATTGGAAAGAAAACATGCTTAGGTAGCTTCTATAGTTTGGAAAGCATTGGTAATAGCCTCCCCCTTTGCAGGTAGATGGGCATCTTGGCAAGTAAAAAAATGGCAACAAGTTAAGGAATGTAGAGGATCCTTGGATGGGGGTCAAAGGCAATTTCAGATTATTTGAGGCCTTGTTGGAATTGTTCCATGATCATGGGATTTACGACTTAAAATATGTAGCCTCGTAGTTGGATAGAAATATAAGGGCTCAAGGTTGGGAGACAAAAAAAAAAAAAAAAAATTGCAAGGGGAACAAGCAGTGGAATGGGGTGACCAATGTGTCAAATTACTTTATCATAATGCTATCAAATTAAATGAAGAAGAATATCAACTTAAACGGTCCAAAAACATGTGTGCATGGGAATACACAATTAAATTGGGGTATGCAACAAGAATTGAAGAGGACTTGAGTGATGAGAGAGTCTAGTGGTGGAGATCAATATGGAAGTTATCTTTCCCTTTAAAAAAAATATTATCTTGTGGTTGGCCCTGGCAAATAAATTTTTAACATGGGATACTGGACATAAGAGGAACTGGGTAGGGGTAGGAAGATGCATTCTCATCAAGAATAATGATGAATTGGTAGATCACTTGTTTGTGACCTATTATTTTTCTAGAGTTGTTTAGATTGAGGTAACTCAAATGATTGTAGGTAAATCTAAGTGGGAGAAGTTGACCTTGGTAGATTTCCTCTTTGATTGGTTATCTGAAAAGACAATATCATCATTTAAGGCTCTACCATGTTTGTTTGGTTATGGGATTTAGTGGACTAGGAATCAAATGGTCTTTCAAGATATGGTTTTTACATTTGTACAAGTAGCACACGAGGTTAGACTGTTGATTTTTCATGTGAGATGATATATGAGATTGATGTATTATTACAATGATGAGTGTTCCATATATAGAGAACATATGGTGACCATCCATGAAAGGATGTGTCCCTTGGATAATAAATAACTACTTATTTATTATATATATTTATACCTTGTATTATAAATATCATGTCATATATTATACGATATTATATATGTGTGTGTGTGTGTGTGTGTGTGTTGATATTTGGACAACATCGGGGAGACATTCTTCATCATGCCAAATCTTGTCTCTGAAGTATACAAACTTCACCCTAGACTCATGACACTTGTCTATCAGTCTTGGGAGATGTCTCCCACCTGAACTGAGGGGAAACTCCTTATGTGGCTCTCCCTGTGAGCCAATTGACTCCCTCTGAGATCAAGCTCACTCTGGGTTCGCATGTGATAGCATCTAGCATCTTGAGTCTTTATCATTCCTTTTCAAATCACCATGACTAGGACAAAGACCACACTAGGGTCATTCACCACAGGTACAACCCTGTGAGTGAATTTCAACTCGATGCTAACTAACACATGGAAAGAACCTCAAGCACCTCAAGTCCATATTATTCCTTGTCATGATCAAGGAAGGACTATGCCTGGGCCCATTTACCACAAGTACACCTTTATGACAAATGTATCATATCTCCCTTAGCCTATAGCCCAATCTAGGAGAAGGTTCGCCCGATGCTTAATCGGGACATTCACTACAAGTACACCCCTATGGGTGAAATTCTACCTGATGTTTCCACACACTGGAGGAGCACTAGCACATCGAGTCTTCTATTCTTTGAATATTACGCTTGGGCCATTCACCACTGGTCAAACCACCATGACCAATCCTGGGAGAATATATGCCCGATGTTGAAACATCAACTCTCCCTTTTAGCTAGGGATGTATCTTTCCATGATGTCTTCATCTAGTAGTCCACTGACTACTCTGTAATCAACTAGTAGCACACAACTAATATCCAAAGACACACAATCACTGCCAGTGGTACACAACCACTATAGTATAACACAACTATTGTTCAGAGAAACATAGTCTCTTCCAGTGGTACACAACCACCGTAGTAGTACACAACTATTGTTCAGAGACACATAGTCTCCGCCAGTGGTACAAAACCACCGTAGTAGTACACAACTATTGTCCAGAGACACATAGTCTCTGCCAATGGTACACAACCACCATAGTAGCAAAAGGTCTATCACACATGGCACTCCCATGTTGACTTCTAGAGGCTACTCCCTCTAGAAACACTAGGGTCAACTCCCCATAGTGTGTGACGTCAAGATAAACTCCCTTGACGTGTTCTCATGTGTTCTCCACAAGGGACATGTCCTCATGTGCTCTCCACAAGGGACGTTGGGCTATAAGCCCAAACCCAATTATACCTCTTGGATAAGTGTCCTCACAGATCAACTCAACTCAGTCATAAAGGAGTATGATTTGGAGAATGTCTCAGGAAGCTACAAACATCAACACTCCCTCTCAACGAGGGAGGCATTCTCTTCCACTCCAAGTCTATCACGGAAGTACTCGAACTTCGTCCTGGTAAGGAGTTTGGTAAGAAAATCAACAACTTGCTCATTTGTAGGAAGGTATTGCTCCAGTACTACCTTCCTCTACACCATTTCTTAGATGTAATGGTACTTGATCTCAATGTGTTTCGATTTGTCATGAAACACTGGATTCTCTGAGAGCTTCACATAGCTCTATTTATCACAATGAATAACAGTGGAATCTAGCACATGTCCAAATAAATATGCAAGGAGCTTGCAAAGCCACACTCAATGCAATGTACTCTTCTTCTGCGGTGCTCAAAGCCACATAAGTTTGTTTCATGCTACACCAGGAAACTATGGCAAATCCTAAAGTGAAGCAACACCCGGAGGTGTTCTTCCTGTCCATTGCACTCCCTACCCAATCAGAGCCAATATATCCCTGTAATATCATGTCAATTTTGTAACATACTCGACCCTTAAGTACTTTTTTTAGGGATGGGGTATAGAATTTTTCTTTCTCTCAACCATCTCAAATCCTCTTCCCGAGATCTCCATCATATTTTTCTCGTCAAGATCTTTCCAACGACTATTACCATGCTCAAATCTAAGCTTTGGATTGGAAGTTATGGCCTTCCGAAGCTCTTTAGGCATCATTGGTAAAAGGCCATGTGGCACCCACGTGGGTCCAACTCATTCGTACCATCCCACCTAGCATGGAATTGACCTCGGTTGTCATCCTTTAGCGAAGACATGGCCACTAGAGGGGTGGTTACAGAGAATGTTCCCCATTCCTTTATGATTACCAAGCCTTCGGCCCTTCGTCCTTCATGTCCATGTCTGAAACATTCTCGGAGTCCCGAAGTCCCGGAGTTCCCTAGCACTCCTGCATCTATGGTGGATATCAATCCACCGTTAAATCCAATGGCTAAGATTCACCCTTGTTCAACGCATAGGCTTAAGGGATTTCGGCGTTTGGCGCTCTCGCGCTGAATGCCCTTTTCTCTAATCACAAATCCTACAGAGTCCCGAAACCTAGGAATCATGCCATGTGGCTTTGGCCTTCAGCCCTTTTTGGAGCTTTCATCTTAGCACTCCGAGCAGCCGGAGTTCCGAAGTCCTGGACTCCCAGAGCGGGTCCTTTTAAATATGTGGCATTCTTGCACGGGTGACCCTATTACCATCTTCCCCGTGATAGACATGTGGTGATGAAGCCACCTTGACACTTGGTACCCATCTCTCCGAACCCATACCATGTACAATGAGTCAACAAGACACATGGCTTATCCATGAGATGACAGGCAACGGCTTGGTCATGCGGTCGGACTCCCACTATGTACGTTGGGCACGTCAGTTGCTAACGTCACTCCGACGTTCAGGAAAACTACAAACTTTTTTCCTTACGTTTCATGGAGTGAGACTTTGTCGAAGTCCTTACACTGTCCTCTCACTTAGTCGATCGAATAGTGGAGAATGGATCCCAACGGATCCTCAGATCAACGACTCGCATTACTCCTAAACTCTTCTCCACGATCTAATGACTAGCATGATTTTCCACTTCGGGACTTCGTGAATTCACACTCCTTACAACTCTTAACCCTTCAATTCCCCCAAAGGATTACCTGCCAAACGGGTCAGGAAGTGGGGACGAATGCTTGTTGTCGGTTAGTAGTATCGCTTACTCTATCCTTCCACTAGGCCCGATCTAACGGTTGAGAAGGTTCTCGAAGGATCCTTAGATCCACAACCCACGTTACTTCACAAGTTCGACATTCGGAGGTTCTGACCATTTAACACCCTTTTTCTCCTAGAGTGTGTGAACGCCGAATGACCATGGCTCGCATCCGATGGTCAAAAAGGATCCCAAAGGTTCTTAGATCGACGACTCACGTTACCTCGTGACCGAGAAGTTGATCGGGGTTTAACAAGGGGATGAATCCCACGATAACGGGTAAATGATCGTCAATTATCGGTCAACCGTCAAGTTACCAGTTTGACAGGTCGTGTTTGACGCATTTAAGACATTGCAATGTCCATTCACCTCGGAACTTTGGACTCCCAGACTCTCGAAGTTTGAACAACTTAGCTCATTTTTTAGTGTAGCAAAGGGTTCCATGGTTCTGGTCCTATGAAACTTTGTCAAGCTCCAGAGGCTACGCTCACAACTCTTATCCAAGATTTAGTTAAGTTCGTGGACTTGAGCCTGAGGTCACTTGGACATGAAAATGGTTTGAAGGAAGCGCTTTCCATTCACAGAACTCAAGTTCTATAACAGGGAAAGGTATTTTCGAGGGATCAACAGGATTGTAGCGATCCCGTAGAGTCTGTCCCAACTCTAGAATTGTGAATTTGATCCTTTGAGCAATCCCTTTGGGGATTTTCCAACCAGTACAACCATTCAAATGCAATAGTTTACAAAAGAACAAATAAGCATTATTACCATCAATTTCGTGCGAGGCACATTTGGACAAAATACAGACATTCAACCATTGGATTTTAATTCAAGTACACAGGGTATATGAAGTACGTATTTGCATTACAAGTTACATCTACCAAACTGACTGTGGGTGTTCGCCTTTCCACCCAACCGTAGGCTCAGAGGCATTCACTCTTAGTATTGTGGCCACCCCCATGCCAAGCCATGATATCACTAAGGAAACTTCTGCAAATTTTCAGAGATCCTCTCTCTGTCACGGCCTCTACGAGGTTTATCAGATGCTCCCTCAGCATCAAGCTCACGACCTTCTTCTCAGGTTAAGTTTTATGTGTTCTCTTTCCAAAGTCAAGAAAGGTATCGAAGAGGTTASTCTCYTYCACCTCTCTAGTAGAAATAGAAGTCTCCCTTCTTCCCCACTGAGCTTAGGACCTCCATGGTGTTTATCAGATGCCTTCCCAGTTGGATTTACTCTRTGCAAGAGAGTCCCTTCACAGCTGCACTTTCCCTCGATGCACTCTCCTTCCGACATCGGTTTCTTTCCATCYAGCACCAAGCCTGAGACCCTCTTTTTCTCTAGTYTGGGCTTCAGGTCTTTTATGCTCCAGTTCAAAACTATTCCATGAGTTCCATGATATTTCTATTGCACGTGCTCGTGCATTCTTTCCAACAATTCTCTTAAACATAGCCTCTTCGAGGTTTATCATATGCTTCCCCAACATCAAGCTCATGGCCTTCTTCATTATAGCTTCTGAATTGTTCCTGATTTCTCTCTATTCTCTCGACATAAGCCAACCTCTTCCATGTCTGCCTTTTTCCTTCCTTTTTGTTTTTTCTTGGAGGCCTCCTCACCTCTCCTCTTCCTTCTGCCAGAAGGAACTCGGGTCGCACCCGACCTAAGGAGACTACCCTCTATCATACCTTGGGCTGACAGTTTGTTGTCTCCTCATCCAGACCCTCCATGCTTCCATTCATTGCGGTAGTTGATTGTTCAACCAACAATCCTTTTCTCATTAACTGATTTTTCCTTGGGATTAAGATGAGGCTTATTATTTCAACAAAGAGAATTTGGGTCATTTTGACATAATGAACCCTCTCTATAGTTTCCTCACTCTTTCCTCTAGTGATATCATGGTTAATACTTCAAGGATTCACCCCCGCATTCAGTTATTAGCAATCTAAACAATAACACATTTACATTGTTTACATGTCATAACATGGCAATCATAGGTAATGATTAATTACAAGCTGGGGGAAACAGGGGTATTACAAATATTGGAAGTATATCTTAGACCATGTCCAACTGTGTCTCGCAGGTATCTCAACACATGCTTCGCAACAATCCAGTGTGTATGTCTCGGCTGACTCATAAATTGGCTAAGTGCACTCACTGCATAGCAAATATCTGGTCTGGTGTTAACCATATACATCAATGATCCAATCAGTTGTCTGTACAGGGTCAGATCAATCTCATTGGAATCGAAAGAAGACACATTTAGTTTCTTCATATTCGTCACCATTGGTGTATCCATGGGTTTACAGTTCAACATCCCAAACTTCTTTAATATCTCAACTGTGAATTTCCCTTAACCCAAGAAGATCTCATCAGTTCTCTGCCACACCTCTAGTCCCAAGAAGTAGTGCATCATACCAAGGTCCTTCATCTCAAACATAGAGGCCAACGCATACTTTCATTCAAAAATAAGGCTCTCTGTACTGGTGAGGAATAAATCATCAATGTAGAGGACCAAAATCAGGGACTCACCATTAATAGTCTTGTAGTACAAGTTGTGATAAAAAACACTTTTGCTGAAGTCCAAACTCATCAAGTGTCCATCAATCCTTGCATACCAAGCTCAAGGTGCCTGCTTGAGTCCATATAGGGCCTTCTTCAACTTGCACACATGAGACTCCTTCTAATGTATCACAAAACCATCTAGCTACTGAATGTATACTTCTTCCTCAATCTCTCCATTGATAAAGGTTGTCTTTGCATCCATCTGATGTAGTCTCCAACCCATGGATGTTGCAAGAGAAATAATCATCCGGATAGAAGTGTATCGAGCAACAAGATCAAATGTCTCATCATAATCTATTCCCTTCACTTGAGAGAATCCTATAGCAACAAATCTCACTTTGTGCTTCTCGATGCTCCCGTTAGCTGTGTGTTTGATCTTATAGATCCACTTGGAAGTCACTACAGACTTCCCCTCAGGTCTCAGAACTATATCCCACACATCATTCTTCATTATGGACTGATACTCCTCCATCATGGAATCTCTCCATACTAGCTGACTAGATGCCTCCTCATAACAGGAAGGATCATAATCAATGATGTGGCTCATAGTTGCGGCATAGCACGAATATCTTTGAGGTCTCTTGCACTCTCAGAAGGTACCACGAGGAGCTACATGTCCTTCTACCTCCTGCAAATTCTGACAAGCCCATGCAAGTCTCTTCCAACCTATTACAATATCTTTGGGAACATCAACTGGAGCTACATGATCAACAGGATAAATTGGATGAACAGGCTCAATTGTCTCCCTATGAACTATTGGAGGGTGAGGGGGAGAAGGCACCATCTCTTCCTATCTCTCACTATCAATCTCCATGTGAGATCCTCTAGATCTCCTGAAGGATACCTCCTCCTTAAAGACAACATCTCTGCTCATCTCAATCTGTCTCTGACCAAGGATATAGATCTGGTATGCCTTTGAAGACTCATTGTACCCAAAAAATGTACCCTTTTTGCCTGAAGGGTCTAGCTTGGTCCTTTTCTCCCTGGGTACATGAATGTATACTGGACACCCAAATATCCTAAAGTGTACAACCTCATGCTTCAATCATGAATTGTGTCCATACTAGACATGTCATGGTTCCCTCATGGAACACATGTCTAAGACATATTGAAGTTCCCTCATGGAACCAATGTCTAAGACATATCGAGGTTCCCTCATGAAAAAAATGTCTAAGGCATATCGAGGTTCCCTCATGGAACCAATGTCTCACAAGACATATCGAAGTTTCCTCATGAAACCAATGTCTTGGTTGCTTCATCTGACCATATGAGACATGTCAAGATGAAGTCTACACTCCCCCCTACTAGTCCACACAGGACCCTTCAGGGAGGATGTCTCATGATGTAATCATATTAGCATTCCCTCTTAACGAGGGAAGACATTCACATCAACAGAGAAATTCACCACTAGCCAACTGGACGATGGTAAACATCTGTTAGATGCCCTGAATGTCAGCAATCTGCTCATCTATGTGTTGAAGCCTGGCTACTTCATCTACACCATGTCTCGGATGAAATCCTGCGAGAATCCTCTAAAGCCTCACTACTTCCATGACTCACGTCATTGGCTATGATTTATTATTCCTCTGCAGTACTGAGTGCTATAGAAGTCTGCTTTCACGAATCCTTACTGATATCGAGCTGAAGCAACACCCTTTGGTGCCCTTTCTGTCAACTGCATTCTCTGCCTGGTCAGAACTGTATATCTCTGCAGCCTCTCTTCATCTCCCGAGACATATCCAACTATACCACACTAGTACACCCACTCTTTTGCAACTTAGTCTGCTCAAATCACGAGTCGTCTCAGGGTGCTTATTGCAAAGCACTAACTGGCTCTTTGCTTGAGAGTAGGTCCTCCACTCTCTCCACAACTACTTCCTCTGGGATTATGCAACTACTCCATCTAGGAATCTATAACTACTAAACACTAAGACAAAGAGTAACTTCTCTACTCTATCAACAACTGCCTTCCTATGGAGCTGCTCTCTGTGGAACTGGCTCCTCCACTCTCTCTTTGCAATTGCTTCCTTTGCAGTTTCTCTATCTGGAACTAAGAGTGGCTCAATAACTGCTCCCTCTGGAGCTGGAGGTGACTCATCCTCTATCTTTTCTCCAACAGTGCTACACTTCAAGGAGTTATTTACTCCTCCATGTACCTAAGGAAGCTAAGGATTGGGGAGAGCTCCCTTCTCCTGGTCAACAACTGACAGACCCTTATCTGGCCATGGGTTTCTTTGCTCAACTCTTTCAGAGTGCTCATAGCATCCCAAACGACTTGAACCACACAAAGCCATTGCCTTTTCACTTTTATTTGTTCCATCCCTAACTCCAATTAGATCAAAATGCCCACTTAGAAAATCAATTTAGGAACTCCAAAATCCTTGCTCTCCTACAATTAGTTTCTCAACAATATGGGAGGACGTCACATCAACCCATATAAAATGAGTAGATATCTCATCTCCCCTTTGTGAATTATATTGCCCAACGTCAACTAAAAGAATTGATATCTAAGGAGTCTGTGGCTATGAGAAAGACATTGGTCATTGTTACACATTATTTTGGTCACCCCTGTGATCAACTGACGATACGTGCATAACTTACTTCCATGTTCCCTAAAGATACTAAATGAGACTTTCTCCATGAGAAAAGTAGATTATCTTTCTTCCTTAAAAAACCATATCTAAGGAGATCATCTCACCCTGTTGAATGCTTGGGGTGCGACGATGCATGATCGTCACACAATGCACCAAAACTGGACTGCGACATCGTCGCATGATGCTTGTGCATGGGGTGCAACGATGCTCAATCAAAGGGAAAAAGAGGAAATTCACGAAAGTTCTAGATGGAATCTTCTAGAAGATGAGGTGGCCTCTGATAGGTTTGGATCTTACTCGCTTCTCTGATTTAGTGGGATCATCCTAATCTCCTCATCCATCCCTCTTTCACCCTATATAAATATGGATCTCTCATGGGAAAGGATAGGCTAGCTTATGCATGAAGAATTATGTTGTAGATTGTACTTGAGATAGCTTTGCTTTAAATCTCCAAGTCATGTTGTGGATGCTCTTCATCAAAAGAATTGGAGCAAAGGTGTGTGTGTTGAAGCAAAGGGCCATTGGAAGGGACCTTGCAACATCAAGGCATGGGTTGTATTCTCTACTTTCATTTAATAAAATGCAGTGATACATTTATTCCCTATAAAGGTGTCTCTACTTTTATTGTATAACTCCTTGATCTTATATATAGAATTTATTGGAATATATATATCGTTGTTCTCTCTCTTTGTTGGTTTGTGCTTCTTAATAGGTCCACCATCCCACAAATCCAAAGATGGAGTGGCAAGGATGACACTAGCGAGGATCAAATGTCATTTAAATGGTATGTCATTTGTCCCTCTCTAAACTAGTTTATATGACAATGAAATCTAAGGAGAAACTTGTATTCTGCCCTGTTTTGTTCTAGTTTCTTGTTGAAGTTAGGGAGATTAGTTTGTGTCCGCACTTACCGATTTGTCCGATAACAGTCATGGCCTTTTAAGGCGTAGATCCACACAAGAAGTAGCAAACAATTACTTAGCAACGCAAATATTTCTCACAACAACAGATCTACGTTCAAATAGATTTGCACTCATATTATTATTATTATTATTATTATTTCACAGATCTTCACACAATTACAGTGGGTCTCTTCTTCAGTGTTTTTAGTCTCCACTACCAGTTAGTTTCTTCCAGATCAATGTCGGCTCTCCCAGCAGAGGTTGGCCTAAATTGCACAAAAATTGCAATGGAAGCAGAGTCCTCATCGTCACAGGAACTCGGTTTTATTCCTCACGAACTAGTGCTCTGATACCATGTTGATTTTTCATGTGAGATGATATACGAGATTGATGTATTATTACAATGATGATTGTTCCATATATAGAGAACATATGGTGACCATCCATGAAAATATGTGTGCCTTGGATAATAAATAACTACTTATTTATTATATATATTTATACCTTGTATTATAAATATCATGTCATATATTACATACATACATACATACATACATACATTCATACATACATACATACATACATATATATATATATATATATTCCTGGAAATATAGCACAGTAAACCCTCGAGTACTTCCCCACATTTCGTGGATGGTAAACGGGGTAAACCGTTCGGCCTGATTACGGGCCTAACCTAGTGGGGACATCAAGTGAGGCCCTAAGCATGCTCATGGCCATGGATTTGACCCTAGAACCTCAATCGAGAAAACAACGACACTCATCCACTTGAGCTAACGCACGGGGCTATATATATATATATATATATATGGAATAATTTCTTCCCAATGTTGTCCAAACATCAACATAAACTAGCTTGAGTTGACAACAAAATTCTTCCAAAAGAGAAGACTACCAAAGTATTATTAAGGCTAGTTATAGACCATGAAAGACCTTGGGGTTTCTTCGATGGAGCAAGCCAAGGAAGCCCATGTATAATTGGAGTAGGGGTTGTTATGTATTTGGACTCTTCACACTACCTTTAGTTGAAGTATGCTACTATCCAAAGCACAAACAACCATGTTGAATTCTACGTTCTCCAGATTTTATTGAAATATGCAAAAGAAAGAGGTCTAAAACACTTCCATGTTCTCAGAGATTCAAATCTTTTGATAGATAGGATAAACCATAAGTGCAACATAAATAACTTGGGCTTGCTTCCAATAATGAATCTGATCCAAGGGGTAAAATCCTCCTTTGATGTTATTTATTTCACACATGTCTATCGTGAACTCAATAGACAAGTAGATAAGCTATCTAAACAAGCTTTGACCTTGTAGGAGGGTGCCTTACTTGAACAAGAATTCAGGGGAGCACTCTCCTTCGGTCTATTGTAAGAAACATATACTAAAAGAAGCATTAACTCCTACTTAATGAGACTATTGTAAAGGCTTCAATGCTTTTGTTGTGTAAGGAGAGTACAAAACGACTATAATATATTAGGCCTAGTTTATTTTGGAGGTATTGTTAGATGACTATACTTATTTGTTAATATGTCTAATGCAATCAACTTAGAGAGCTAGAAAGGGATAGAGTCCAACAATGTATACTTTGATTTCCTTCTCAGAAATATCAAACACATGGATTGTTTTCTTTGGAAAACAAAACATTGGTCAAGTTGGAAGACTCTCCATATCTTCCCATATGGACTTTTATCCATATTTAAAAAGTGTTTTTCTAAATATCATACTTTTTAAGTGGGTAAATGGAAATGTCAAAGCAATTCAACTAACATACTTTTTAAATGAACAAGGGTTGCATGGCAGCTTAGTCCCTGCCAAGTAAAATTGAAAATGAAGAAGATAGTTAACACCCTATAATTATTGATTATGATGATTACTTTGAAACGTGAATAATATGCTAACAAATGAGCTAGTTTGGTAATTTTAAAAGAAATAAGCTTCTTAAAAGAATTGGACATAGACTCACAA
>JASDQU010188124.1:3644-15463 GCA_032191745.1 Picea mariana
AATATGTAGATATTAATTAATAAAAAGAAAATGATTAAACATAACATCTCTATAAAGATAAATATGTAGGTATTAATTAATATAGGTTTATAAGAAGAAAATGATCAAAGAAAGAATCTTTACAAAGATGTTCATATTGATTAATAAGTTGTTATATAGTTTGCAAAATTTAAAAATTGGAGAATTTCACTACATAATGCTAACTCATTTCTCCCAAAACGATCATTAAAAAATTTGAAATTTAACATAAAATAATTGGAAAAAAACATTCAAATTTAATATAAAATTTCAAAGGTTAATGTTTTCTTTCGTCACATTGTCCATCAAGTGTCGAAGAAATTTGTACGGAGAGTGTGGGACACGGGTTCATAAGATGATGAAAAACGTGGGATACGGGTTCATAAGATTGCAGGGTTATTTTCGTGGTTTTTTTTAATGATATGATAAAAAATTGGTAGGAATTTTTACAATTGTGATTTTAATTAAATAGTAATTTTAAATTAATTTTAAAATTTAAAATTTATTTAAATATTTAAAATTATAATAATGTAAATTAACAAATTTTTTTCGAAAATATTTGTTATTACGCGAAAGGTGTATACCTATTGACTATGGGCATATTTAATAGGTTTTTAGTGTTTAATGAGTTTTGTATGAACAAGATTAAATATTGATGGAATATTCTTAGTAGTCCCAATAAATCAATGGTTGTGATTTCAACCACTAACTTCCTCACTATTATAAAGACATCAGTTTACATGTTTATTTTTTTACTTTTACTTAATCATATTTAAGTGGCTAGTTGATTGCCACATATGAGTGATTAGGTTTTGCAAGCCGTCCTTTCATTTTATGAAACCAACCAAATTAGCATTTTTTACTAGTGCATGAGTACGTTTTTAACAGCCTTCCACTTGTACATGCGTGGCCTTCCACTTGTACATGGGTGGTGGCTACGCATCATTTAGTACATCATTTACTACAAACTAAGCGAGAAGTTTAACAGCCGTAAGCCTTTCGTACGTTCACCAACCACGACTTAGAGGCTGTGCTAGTTTATTCTATGTTTTAGGTTTTGGCTTTTTCCCAAGATATTTATTCAAAAAAAATTGTATTGTAAATTTCAGTCGTTACTTTCAACCATTCTTTATGCATAAAATTATTTATTTAGGTGGGTGGAAAATGTGAACCATATCTCATCGTTAAGCGAAAAAATGTGGGTTTTTCATTTTCCGGAAACCCCACCTCATGGTTCAAGGTCAACGCGCCCACAGTTGAAATTTGAAGCCTTTTTGTCACACTGGTGTGGCAGGCTGAAGGCAAAAAGTTGTCCCACTCCAAATAAAATATATGAACCTATAATCTTTGTCCACGTGTAAAACGTTAAAACAGAGTAGGGGCGTCTAGAACAGAGAACCATCTAGAAGCCCACTTCCATCTTCTAGTAAATTTGACCATCACCGTCACAGCCCCTGGGTTTATTAAACGAGAAGGCGAGGTTGTAGCGCACGGTTACCGTGGCTCTCCCAACATATATTTTATCGTCACAACCGACCGTGGTTCCCCACTAAATTTGGCGGAGAAAAGTTAAAGTACGCGGAGCGGAGCAGTTGAGCGGGCCGGAGAGGCACCAGCCCCTGGCAGACGACTGGAACATCCCACCGGAGCACCTCAACAATTTCGAGAACTACTCCATATCGTTGTTCTTCCTCATCTACGCTTCCGTGGCTCTGTACGCGGAACTCAGTAAATTCACTGTTCCGCTGGGGGCGCTGCACGTGATTGCGGGGCGTGCCTTTGGCCAGGGGCTGCTGCTGCTCTTCCACCTTCATTAAGCCGACCACATGGGGGCGGAGGGGCACTACCACTGGCTCCTCCAACTCATCGTTGCCGTCAGATTGTCGGCCACGCTGCTCGAGGTTGCGTTCACGCAGAGCTTTCTGTTGGCAACGGTGCGCTCCGCGTCGTTGGTCATGGGACACCTATCTAAAATCCAGGTATGACCATGATATCCATACTGTCTAATTTGTCGATTTGTCACAGGAGAAGAGGCCGAGACCAAGACCAAGCAATGGACCAACTCGATAGGAAAAGGAGCATATTCCAAACAAGCGAAAAAGCAGGCAATGATAAATTCCACTTGCAAAATAAATTTACAGTTAAGACTTAGCGTAAATGTTC
Source organism: Picea mariana (assembly GCA_032191745.1). Classification (NCBI taxonomy): domain Eukaryota; kingdom Viridiplantae; phylum Streptophyta; class Pinopsida; order Pinales; family Pinaceae; genus Picea; species Picea mariana. The sequence continues at coordinate 5,826 of JASDQU010188124.1, forward strand.
CATATTTTTTATTTTTTTGTTATTTTTTAAATGTTCTATATTTTTTTAATATTTTTTACAAGTTTTTTTTCAAAATTATATCAAATTTTTTTTTTCAAAATTAAATCAAATAATTTAAATTATATATTTAGGTGTCGTATGGTTTTGAGAGTCTAAATCAATTTATGAATTCAAAAACCCAATTTTCATCAACAAATTGTATTGTACTATTCAAGAATACTTACCATAAAACTTTTAAACTAAACCTTATAGTTAATAATCCCACCTCAACAACATTTGAAACACTAATCCTTATAGTTAATAATCCCACCTCAACAACATTTGAAAAAGTATGATATGAATATGAATACGACAAGGAGGAATAAAATTTGTTTTGCATTGATTTTTTCCATGCCATTTTTCCTTGGATTGAATAATAGATTGAATATGTCTATTATTCCTAAAGTTCGTAATCATGGTATTAAGACATTAAATGTTCTTGGATTGAATAGGTTTATTATTCCTAAAGTTCGTAATCATGGTATTAAACATCAATGAGATCACTCCCATTTTTATCCCTGTTATTCCTAAAGTGATGGTCAAGATTTTTTTATCTTAGAGATCATTCGAGAAAAATGAGAGTAATCATGGTATTAAACATCAATGAGATCACTCCCATTTTTATCCTTGTTATTCCTTAAAGTGATGGTCAAGATTTTTTTATTTTGGAGATCATTCGAGAAAAATGAGAGTAGTGTTCTGCCTTTCTCACATGATCTAGGATGAGTAACAAGTCCCTAAAGATTAAGACATTTTTAATCTCCATTCCTAATATTCCTAATATTGTCAAAATTCCATTCTTGTATTATCTCAATTTTTTACATATTTAAATATAAAACTTGTTTTAAAATATTAAAAATACTATATAAATTAAAATGTAAATTGAAATTATGAATATAATATATATTTAAATATAAAACTTGTTTTAAAATATAAAAAATATTATATAAATTAAAATGTAAATTGAAATTATGAATATAATATCTATTTAATGAATATATTAAAAATTATCGATATTATCTTTAATAGAATACTTAGAATACCTTGAATTAATATATTATCTTCGATAGAATACTTAAAAGACCTTCCAATTAGTATATTATTTTCCATAGAATATTTAGAAGACTTTCTAATTAGATATTATCTTCAATAGAATGCTTAGAAGACTCTCCAATTAGGTGCACCAAAGGTTAACCAATAGGTTGACCTAAAAGTTAGACAATGAGTTGTTATATAGACTCCCAAAGGTTAATCAATAGGTTAACCTAAAAGTTGGACAATAAGTTGTTATATAGATTTCCAAATAATGTTTATGCACATTACCTACATTTTCTATTATGTATGGTTAATGGAATCACCTACCTTTATATTAGTTGGACAATGGGTTGTTATATAGATTTCCAAACAATGTTTATGCACATTACCTACATTTTCTATTATGTAAGGTTAATGGAATCACCTACCTTTATATTAGGTTTTTCTCTTTATGCATAACATTTATGCATGACATTACCATGTTCTCTTAATTTTGCTTGTCATTTTCTCATTCACTCTTTAGTATTCTCCCACACTTCATCTTTATTAAGTCATTTAATATCATAAATTTTTATATATTTTGACCTTGTCCCCATATTTATTGTTGAATTGACACCCATCATATATACTTTGTTGGAATTTTAGGTTTTTCTTTTTATGCATTACATTGCCATGTTCTCTTAATTATACTTGTCATTTTCTCATTCACTCCTTAGCCTTCTCCCACACTTCATCTTTAATAAGTCATTTACATCATATTTTTTTATATATATTTTAAACTTGTCCCTATATTTATTGTTGAATTGATACTCATCATATATACTTTGTTGGATTTTTAGCATAAAGCATGTGAATTATACAACATAGTTTAGCATAATGCATGTGATATCTTTTTTTTGTATTTTTTATTTTTTTTAGCATCGAATTGTAGGGTGAAAATGTAAAAATGGATAACGATTTTTGAAATGAGCTATGGTGAGGGCAGCAAGATGTCAATCCATTAAAGGTCAACAAAACTTTAAAATAAGAGTTTTCAAACCGAGGTAAAAATGTTGGTTTACTCTCTTATTAAATTTGCTAATATGAAAGTTTCATTTTGATTTATTCATTTCTTTTTAATTTTAGTGATCTTGGTACTAATTTAAATAGTCCAAAAAAATTTAAGTCAAGTTTCATGGTTAAAGTTTTTGTAAGTTAAGTGGAACTATAACTTCTAGCTAGTTATAGTTATCTTATATGGATGTGAAGTATAGGGCTACAACATCTCTAAAGAACCATGGAGGAAGATTTAACAAATCCAAAAGTGATTTAAAAATCTAAGAAAAAATTCACAATTTCTATTTCATTAAAGAATAAATCACATACTTTAGGTGCTTGAAGCACAATACAAAAAAAAAACAAATACACGTACATATTGCACTTACAAGAGTACAAGTGCAAACTCCACTTACAAGAGTGAACTACAAAGTGAACATACAAGAGGAAAAATACACAATTAATGTACATGCCATTTCTAACCCTTTAAAAAATAATACTCAATTTGTCAGTTTTCCTCCTTATTTTTAACCTCTTACCACCTCACTAAAGAAGAAACCATAGTAACCAACTATAATTTAGAAGGCAAGAGATCAAGATTTATAAAGGGTACCGATTCCTTATCTAAACTAAAGTTATCAATTTCATGAAGTTTCTTCTTTTCACCTAGAGAAGCTTCAGGTACAACAACTTCCCTTTAGAATGAAAGATCAATACATGTCTTCTACTCTATCCATCAAGAAGGATTGTATACCCCAATTGGCACTTTTGGTCATTGATTGACCTCATTTTCTTCATCATCATTATCCAAAAAAAATTATCTTTTTAATTTTGATTTGGTCCTTTTTTCCCTAGGAGGATATGCTCGAGCAAGGGACACATGCTTGTAAATGTCTTGGAAGTTGATATATCCAACGATAGAATGTTGTAATCTCATAATCCAAGTCCTAAGTATATTGAATACTTTTCCATTTGAGAATTAATTTTTCTGGAAGACCCTTATTAAGATCTATCTCAACACATATGCGTTCATATGTGCACAATCCCACTATATCTCTCTTGAGATTTGATTTTGTGTAAGTGCCCAAAGAGTTCCCAATATTCTCAAAAAATGATAAATACCAAAAATATAATGGAAAATTGAGGAGCCAAACCTAAACTGGTATTCAAGTAACTTACATAGAGTTAGGATCAAATTCTAGGGACCAAGGAATGACAAAACCCTTGCTTTCCCCAAAACTAGGTACCCTCCTTAAACACTCTATGATAATCAACATGATCGTAGAAATGAACAATGAAAAAACCTTTTGGAGCAAAGACAGATCTCATAATTCTTTGTCCTAATTGAGTGCAACCATTGATATAAAACCGATGTAGGAGGCCAATACCCTTTAAATCGGAAAATAACTACATATTTTTCAAACATTAAATAGAGATTTTTGACCATCGACACTATAATCTCCACCATTGGCACCTCATCAACATGATCAACTATGTAGGCACTAGGAATAGGAGAAAGCTTTGAAGCATTTGTAAAGGTAGATTCATTTTTCATTGCATCAGTAAAATACCTCAATTTTGAACTTGAAGACATCCCAATACCTACCACTCCATCCCATAGTTGTATCACCAAAATAAGGGTTGAATCTTTAACTATGTTGTATTCAAACAAATAAGTGAAGTCCTCAAGTTGTTTATCCTCATAGAATAAGCATTGATGTGCCACACGAATCACTTGGGATAACTCTAATTTTTTTTTTTGACATCAAGCACATAATTCTCTCACAATAGTATGGTAATCCCAAGGATAGTCTTTACCATAATCTAAAATCTATTTGGTAGGGGTTTCTATAAGCACTTGGTAGTGAGACATTTAAGCAAAGAACTATCATGCAATCATTTCATCAAACACGTGTCTTGCAACCATTTCTTCAAACACTTAGCTTACAATCCCAATACATTAAAATTGTGATGGTTTCATGTTAAATTTATAAATCATTTTATAATTAGTTATTATACAACATGTATATAACATTCCATTTATTGTTGACTGGGTATTAGTTAAAGTGTTGATCAAACATTTTTCAAATTATCCAAAGTTTTACATTAGTGAATGAATTACTTTATTTTACTGCAATTTTAAAAGGGAATTATCTTTCATACCATTGGTCAACTGATTTGAACTTTTACTCTGAAGTGACAACAACTTTGATGAGATTAGCAACCCGGTATAATGTGTTGGAATTTCAAATATACATGTATTTGTCGTGAGCTTTTTTTTTTCCAGCAGAAAAATCACTCTAAAAATTATATTAATTATAATTTTTACAACTTCAATGAGGAGTCTATTACAAAAGTTACTAGTCCTTCTCCAAATAAGACCATCAAAAAACTTTCAGATCTATCTCTATCAGTCTGCAACTAAAACTGATAAAGATGCTGCGGGAAAATGGCTTTTGACTGTTCGAAAGGGAAAAAAAAACACAATACTATTCAATGATCATTCTTGCTCGAGTAGAAAAAACTAAACACATAATCACTCAATCAATCTACAGAATTAGAACAGGTTTAAAAGTATAGCTAGACCCTCACTTTCACTGTTCCAAGTATAATAAATGAGTTTACCTTTTGACGAGGAAAGGGCTTTTTTAGAGAGAAAATCAACCTCCTTATTTGATTCTCTATAAATATGTTGGAAGTTTATCCCTTGAAAGGATGCCATATGTTCTGCTTCAACATTGATGGCTTGAAGGTTTCCTTTGGTGTTTAGCCAATCAATGATCACTTTGGAGTCCCCCAAAACCTGTAGATTTTTTATTTCTAGAAGTCTTGCTATCGTGAGTGTTGCCCAGGCACCCATTAATTCTGCTTTCGTGTTTAAGTCTGCACCACAGTTTATATACCACCTATAATCGGGGGCCTCAGTGCTTTTTAGTGTGCCTCCTGCACCACATCTGGCCCCCCTTGCCTCCGCTACCCCCATCAAAAAAAGGCCAGTGTATAACCTTGAATTCTGAAAAAAGGTTTTAATCGCAGAGCCTTTGTATTGATATCTCACGATTTTTTTGTGAGTGCACCAAGGATCTTTAAAACCACAGTAGTTACCGAAGGTTGCTTACCTTCGAAGATGGCTGAGTTGCGTTCCTTCCAGATTTTCCAGGCCGTTAGTAAAGGGAGAATTTTTTACGCCGAGTTGTTCAACAACCACGACTCCATACACTTGTCTAATGTAGATTCATTCCAGCTGTGATTAAAATTTAACTGCTGAGCAAGTTGTGCCCACACTCTCTTTGTGAAGTCACAATGGATGAGTATATGTGGACCATCTTCTGAATGTTGTTTGCATAGTGCACAGTATCTTGACCCTATCCACCCTTTCTTAAGCAGCACACTCCAGGTAAGGATTTTGTTTTCAGCAGCCAATAAAAAAAACAGTATGATTTTTAATTGAGTACCCCATTTCCATAACTCAACCTTCTAGCCTCTCCACAATGGTAAAGGGTGAGTGGACAGAATCGCTTGGTAGCAATTTTTGACTGTGAACACTCCCGACCAGTCGCCTCCGTCCCAACTCAATGCATCTTTTTATCCACTACCAGGGTAATTCCCTCTCCACACAGATTGCTTGTATATGTTGACCATTCGCTTGCAAGGGCACCCCGTAAGCCCAGCTCTGTGCTTGTTTTCCACCGATCGGTATTACAGTTAAGATCATGTGCCTTTGAAACTTGAAATAGGTAGTTAATCTGGTTACAATGTAGGGCGTTCAAGAGATCGACGCTGAGGAAATATTTAGTTTCCAGACCCAATATCCTGTCACAGCCAACTTTTATAAGTGATTTGTTCCCTGGTAGCCAAGTAATCCAGTGGATGATGATCGGGAGCGCTTAGAGAAGACTTTTCTAGATTCGTGAAGCCGATGATGAGTTTTGGTTTGGTCTTCTGAGCCAACTGCTAAGAAAGGAACTATCAAGATACTTGTCTTTGACAACATTGTGTCAAATTCTCTCCTTCGTTAAGACGCACCATAGGGTGACTGAGTTTAAAGCCAGGTTGAACAAGTTTAAATTTCGAATGCCCCAACCCCCATTCTTTTTTGGTCTTGAGATCACTTCCCAGCTGCAGAGGTGGAAGCGTTTCTTGTCTTGGTGTCCATTCCATAGAAAATCAAAAATTAGCTTTCTGATTTTTGTTAGAATAGAGAGAGGTAAGGCTTCCATGGACATCCAATAAACTGTCTGTCCTTCTAGAATAGATTTAACCAGGATGTATCTGCCAGCTAGTGAAAACCACCTATTACACCAATGATCGATTTTTATTTTTATTTTTGTGACCAACCATCCCCAATCAACTGCATGATGAGTACCGGTCTTCAAGAAGTAGCCTAGATAACATAAGCCAATAGAAAGGTCGTTGAAAATATAGTGTAGGACAGATTTGAAAACGCTCAGTTCAAGGTCCAAGNGTTGATTTTGTTAAGTTTACCGCGAGTCCCGAGGCTTTACAGAAAAGAGGGATTAATTTGTCAATTTCTCTCCACTCCGCTAGGTTTGCATTGGATAAAATGAGTATGTCATCCACAAAAAGAAGGTGCAAAAGTTTGGTCAATCTGGCAATCTTTAGGCCTGAAATAGAGCCTTCCGCTTGACTCTTTTTCAATAATAAGCTGAGGCCCTCCATGATAAGTATGAACAAAAGAGGTGATAAAGGGCATCCCTGCCTGACTCCCCTACCACTTCTAAAGAAATCCGTGGCTTCCCCATTTATAAGGACAACAAAGGATGCAGAGGTGATATAGGCCATGATCCAATTGGTCATAGGTAAACCCATCTCACATTTCAGGAGGATCATTCTGAGAAGGTCCCAATCAATGCAATCGTAGGCCTTCCTTAAGTCCATCTTTAGAACAAGGGCTTTTTGTTTCTTCCTCTTGATACTGTGAAGGCTTTCGAAGGCCATCCCAATGGCATCTTGTATGCATCTTCCTTCCAGGAAGCCCATCTTTTCAAGAGAGATTGATTTAGATAAGTAGGGTTTGATACGGGAGGCAATGATCTTTGATATAAGCTTGTAGCACAAGTTGTAGAGGGAAATAGGGCGAAAGTCCTCGAAAGATTTTGGGTTGTTGGCCTTCGGGATCAATGTAAAAAAAGTAGCATTTAGGCCACCTACAATTTTGCCTAAAATTCTAGATTCTTCCACCATCGCAAGGAGATCCTCGCCTACAAGATCAAAAAAATGGATGAAAAATTATGATGTCCAACCGTCCGGACCCATAATTTTTTCTTTTTTACATTCATATAGTGTCAATTGCAATTCCTCCAAAGTGACCGAGTTGTACAAAGAAACCGCTTCTTCTTCAGTAACCATTAATGGAAAGAGGTCACACAATTTGCATTGATATTCTATGTTCACTGTGGAAGAATCCCTGTAGAAATGATTGAAATAATGTACAGCTTCAGTTTTTATACCCTGCTGATCCTTCATCAGAACACCGTCATCCTTTTCTATTTCCCAAATATACTTTTTTATTTTGTTTCGACTAGAGATATTGTGAAAAAATTTCATATTTTTATCCCCTTCTGCCAGCCAAAGTGCCCTACTGCACATCCGCCAGAGCTGTTCCTCTTTTTCTAAAATCACCATTCTCTTAGTTTCCAGAAGGTGCAAGGTGTCTTTTGCTCCATGATCGTTAAAATCAATACTCAGAAAGTCACTGATTTTTTTTTTATTTCCGCTTCAATCGACATCAAATTTGTTTTTTGTATTTCCTTCTGGTCTTTGTTCCATTTCTTTGTTAAAGTTTTCAGATCCTGTAATTTCCTGAGTAGTCTCTTCTGGCTGCTTGTTTCAGTGAAATAGGTCGTGCTTTTCCAAACACTTTTCACTAAACCCGCAAAGTCTTTATCACCCAACCACTATTCGTTAAATTTAAAAGGGAAGACTTTAAAGGAAGGCGACATAAATAGATGTAAGAGTACAGGTGCATGGTCTGAAACAAAGGGCAACTCAACTGTAAGGTAGCTAGAGAGGTAGTTGGGGGGGCCTAGAAGGTCCATAGTGATAATAGTGGAGGTCATTCAATGTAAGGTGGACCAGGTCCACTATATTATTAAATAAGTCCCACTATGGTAGTTAGATATAATAAATGGGTAATTAGATATAATTAATGTAAGAGGGCTTCTTAGAAGGTTCTACTTCTAGAAGATTCCTCCTCTAGAATGTTCTTAGGAGATAATAACACTATATAAAGGGGTTCAAGCAATGTAATGAGACATGAAGATAATTATTGTATTTGGAGCTGAAGTTCATTAGGAGGTTGCCCCCTCGAAGAGGCAAGTGAACAGGAGAGAATCCCTTCCATAATAGGATCCATTGTATGGTGTTTCCCTACCTCAAGGGTTTCTATAATAAAGTTGTGGTTTTTCTATATTGTTTTTCTATATCTGTTGTGGTGCTTTTTTATTCAGTCTTTGGTTCTTAACATCAACCCATGCCCTGTAATAGCCACTGTCTAAAAGAAGACTTTCAGCTACCAAACATCTATCTAGTCTCCTTGCAATTGCTTCCTGTCCCTAGCGGCCATTTCTCCAGGTTGGCACCAGTTTCGAGGGTTTAATATCGATCAGATGCTTAGATGTGAAAAGTTTATGTAATAGTCGTCCACTAGTCCAGTGTTGTTCCTTCCCCAAGCCTCTTCAGGAGAAAGGAGGATATTAAAGTCGCCAACCATAATTATATTTCTTACATCGAGTAAACCACTACTTTCCACCGATTGCTAGAAGGAGAGCCGGTTGGTACAAGGGGCGTAAACGTTGAGTAGAGCGACCTCCCTATTGTTTGAAAAAATCATGCCAGTTAATAAAATGCCCCCCACCATAAGAAAAGGAGTCAGATCGAAAAGAGACGGATCCCAAGCAACAAGTAAGCCACCAGAAGTGTCGACCGAACTTACCGAACAAACCGCCCACTCCGGTCTGAAGGAGAGTCTAAAATCTCTCGACTTCTGAGCAGTAACTAAAGTTTCTTGGAAAAAAATTATTTCAGGTCGAGTGCTTGTCAACAATCGCCGAATGGAAGCAGCTTTGAGGGTGCCTCCAATCCCTCTGATATTTAAGGAGAGCAATAACATTATTTTGACCTCGCCAAGGCTTTCACTGCTCTAAGAGGCCCAGTTTCACTAGAAGAAGGGTTAACTTCATTAAAAAGTACTGTGTTCTGAGACTGAAGTTTCCGGTTGCTTCTGGTTTTGATAGGGGAGATTTCGACTCCTAAACCTCTTGACCAAGCAAAATCTCTTCCCTGGCTAGCCGATATATTCTTTCAATTATTTTGCCCAAAAGACTCTCCACGATCGATGCACTTTCTCCCCCTATAGGTAGGGAGTTCCAAGGCTTGATCATTGTCCTTAATGAAAGGGACCAGTGAATCTAATACTAAATGGAGCGAACAAGATTCCTCTTCTGGTTCTTTGAAACCCGCCTCCACTAAAGGAGCATTTAGAGTAGGGAGAGTAGGAAAATGCAACG
>JASDQU010188125.1:17944-31971 GCA_032191745.1 Picea mariana
CAACTAGAAGGATTCTCTCCAAGAGCCTTCTTACGCCCACTACTCACGGACTCTCATTCCCCACATGTCTGTTTCACCCTGAGAATATGCACCTTCATTGTTCCATAGTCCATCGGCTGATCCACTTCCCCTCTCAGGGTCTCGGCAACAGGTCGGATCAGGAATTCTCATAGCTCCGTAGCTGGTGCTTGACTCTCTCTAGGAGAAAACCACTTCCCAACAAACTCTCTCACCTAGAGAGAGCTTCTCACAAGCTTGACAACCTGCCTCTTCAACCACTTTCCAGTCAGTTCCAACAAGGTACGAGTGACAACAACAGCAACAAGGAAAACGGTTATGAACACCCAAACGATAACAGTCGAACACTAAGACATAGCAAGGCTCAGGCAGTTATAGGATGCGTTGGGCTTCTCAAGACGACTTCACCATTTCTAGTTTCAGAGATGTGTGAGGGTATGCAAAGGTCATACGCAGAGGCAAAACGGTTTCAAATGTAGCATCGGCCAGCAAACTCTGGTGGAGAATGGATGAATGGGAATTGCCCCAATCACGGTTTGACTCTTTAGGTTTTAATTGCATGTGCCCATGTCGACACATGTCTTTCTGGAGTTGCATGCACTCCATTTAGCATACGTTCCTTTTCAAGGAACTTAGGACAACGCTTGGTCAATTGTCCACCTTAGCCTTTAGGAAATAATAATAAATTATTATCCCCTTTAGAGGTAAGCCCCCTATCTTAACCCCTAGGCCCACACACTTAGCCTCCTCCCTTACCCAACCTTGTGGAAGCTTAGTCCCCCATGACTCTTTCTCCGTGGTCGATCCGCATGTAGCGATTTTTATATTTTATTAATGGTCTACATAATTACATATACAAAATCAGGCTCCTAGCCTTTAACACCTAGGCTCTCTGGCCTAGTAAATACATAAGCCCGCCAACTTATCAACACTCGGCTCACCAGCCTACAAAACATGTTTACAATTCATAAAAAGAACTGGGGCTCGTCCTTGGGGATATTACAATCCACTCCCTTTATTTTTTCATTGTCCTCAGTGCAACTCTTTACACAACATCAACAAGATTTCCAAAATCTTCAAAAAGATGTGGGTATTTTGCCTGCATAGCATCTTCATGCTCCCATGTCGCGTCCTCAGGATCGTACTAGGTCCAATGGACCTTTACAAGCCCTATGGTTCGATTCTGGAGTTGTTTGCTCTTCCGGTCTAATATGCGCATAGAATGCACTTGCAAGACACCTACTTGCTCAACCTGAATCACATTCCAATCAATAACATGATTAGCATCAGGTATATATTTCTTAAGAAATGAGACATGAAACACATTATGTACAGTCATGGATGTAGGTAATGCAAGCATATATGCAACTGGTCGAATCCTTTCTAGGATTTCAAATGGTCCACAAAATTTGGCTACCAACTTTGAACAGTATCCTAGCCTTAGGGAGCTTCTATTGGCTTTAAATTTCAGAAAAACATGATCACCCACTTTAAACTCCCTATGGATTATGTTCTTATCAACATAACTCTTCTTCCTATCTTGGGAAGCCTTTAAATTCTGCTTAATCTTCATCATTTGCTCGTCTATTTCCTTGAGAAACTCTAGCCCAACCACTATTCTATCAGCTGGATTATCCCATCTTACTAGCATGATGCACTTTATGCCATAAAGTGCTTCAAATGGGCTCATCTTCAATGATGCTTGAAACCCATTGTTGTAGGCGAAATCTACCAAGTGTAGGTAGTCTTCCCATTTAGATGGTTTGTCCATCACATACATCCTTAGCATGTCTTGTATTACTTGATTCAACCGTTCTATCTACCCATCAGACTTAGGAAGATAGGTTGTGCTGAAGTTCAGATTTGCAATGAACCCTTTGAATAACCCCTTCAAGAACTTTGAGGTAAATTTCGAGTCTCGGTCAGACACAATTGTCTTGGGAATACCATGCAATCGTGCTATTTCCCTCATAAAAATATCGGCAACATTAGCTGCCTTGAGAGTAGTCTTTAATGGAATAAAATGGGACACTTTTGTAAGCTTGTCCACCACCACCATGATTGAATCATGTTGCTTGTCGGTTTTGGGAAATCCTGTGATGAAATCCATTGTCACCACTTCCCACTTCCACTCAGGGATGGGTAAAGGTTGTAGCAACCCTGTTGGGTGCCTATGCTCAGCTTTAACCTTCTTACACTCCATACATCTCATGATGTATTCTGCAATTTCCTTCTTCATACCTGGCCAAAAGTAATGGCTCTTGACTGCTGCCATAGTTTTCTTATATCTAGGGTGCCCAGCATAAGGCACATTATGCATTTCTTTCAAAATCGTAATTTTCAATTCCTGGATATTAGGTACATAAACTTTGTTTGTGTACAGGAGTGTTCCATCAACTTCCAACTTATAATCTTCCACTCTCTGTAGCATCTTACCTTGTCATAGCTTTGCTACCAATTCCATGTGCTGCAGATCTCCATTTCCAGCTTCCAAAATTCTGCCTTTAATATCATTTTGGCACATGCTAATGGTTGTAGCATGTAGTTCATGCACTCTCCTGCTGAGTGCATCAGCCACCTTGTTCTCTTTTCCTTTGATATGTTTGATATAAAAGTCATACTCACAAAGGAATTCCAACCATCTATGTTTCCTAGCATTTAAGGTTGGTTGATCAAACAAATATTTCAAACTGTTATGGTCTATCCTCAGTTCAAAACTCCTTCCCATGAGGTAATGCCTCCATTTATTCAGAGTGTGAATGATGGCCGCCAACTCCAAATCATGAGTGGCATAGTTCTTTTTGTGCTCTTTCAACTTTCTGGACTCATAACATATTACAAATCCATTATGGCTGAGGAATCCTCCCAGTCCTTCTTTGCATGCATCAGTACACACTATGAAATCCTCATTTGGATCTGCAATCCTCATGATTGGAGCACTAATTAACAACTACTTCAATCGCTGGAAGCTTCTCTCACAATATTTTGTCCATTGAAATTTATTTTCCTTCATCCTTTGCAAGAAAGTGATAGGATGAGATATCCTTGAGAATCCTGCAATGAACCTTCTGTAATAGCCAGCTAGACCCATAAAGGATTTGACTTATGTCACATTCTTTGGCGTTGACCATTCTCTGATGGCTTCTATCTTCTCAGGAACCACGGCTATCCCATCCTTTGAAATGATATGCCCCAAGTAATGGATCTGCTTTTGATAAAATGAGCACTTGCTCAATTTGGCATACAAGTGGTGCTCTCTTAGCACTTGCAACACCATCTGCATATGTTTTTCATGCTCTTCCTCAGAATTGTAATATACCAGGATGTCATCCAAAACTATTATGACAAACTTTCCAGATATTCCCTGAATACACCATTCATTAGGCACATAAAAACAGCGGGTGTCATAAAATTTGACAACCCAAATGGCACCACCATGAATTCATAATGACTGTACCTTGTTCTGAAGGTGGTCTTGTTGATGTCTTCATCCTTTACTCTTACCTAGTGATATCCTGACCTGAGATCTATTTTCGAAAATATATTAGCATCCTTCAATTGATCAAAGAGATCATCAATCCTTGGCAGAGGATACTTGTTCTTAATATTCACTTTGTTCAATTGTCTTAAATCAATACACAATCTCAATGTCCCATCCTTCTTCTTTACGAACAAGACCGGGGGACCCCAAGGTGACACACTTGGGCGTACATACCCCTTCTTCAGAAGCTCTTCAAGATGCAATTGCAGTTCTTTCATCTCTGGTGTACTCATCCTGTAAGGATTTTTTGACACGAGACCTGCTCCAGGAATCAAGTTTACAAAGAAGTCAATTTCTCTCTTTGGGGGTAGTCTGGGTACTTTCTGGAATACATCTTCAAACTCCTTAAGTACCGCATGGTCTTCGATCTTTGATACTTTATCCTTAGGTTCTTCCTCCATGTGGGCTGCAAATAATTGACATCCTTTCCTGTAGCACTTCTTCAGCTGCAATGCTGAGATTTTCCTGACAACAACTGCTCTAGGAATTCCTTGGATTGATCTCTGATTCCCCTCCTCATCTATGCAATTGAATGCCTTGTTACGACAATCCAGGATGGCATGGTGTTGGTCCAACCAATCCATCCCAATTAGACAGTCATAGGAACCTAAAGGTAGGACGTTCAATTCATCCCTTGTGCTCATTCCATTCATGTCCACTGGACATGACTTAACCAATTTCATAACATTTCTCTTGGTTCCTGTAGCCAGCTGCACTAACCAAGATTTTCCATGTTTTCTTCTCGAAAATTGAAAACTTTCCACCACTCTAAGATCTATATAACTATGGCTAGCCCCTGAATCAAGTAAAATAGGAAAGTCGTGGTTGTTGATCATACCTTCCACTTCAATCATGTGCGATTGAAATTCAGCTTGTTTGTTCTCCAGGGCTACATAGATCCTTGGTACTCTATTGCCCATGTCCTCCACTGTTTCAGCTTGTTGAACATTATGTACAGCTCTCACTTTGCCATTTTTGTGGGGACAATCTTTGTAATTGTGGTTTCCCTAACAGCCCCAACACTGAATGGGCATCTAACTTGGCCTTTGTCCCCCTACTTCAGCCATTCTCTGCTCTCTAAAATATGTTTGTCTTTGAGGATTGTTTCTGAAAAAGGGAGGTGTGTTTCCCCTTTGCCTCTGCTCTTTCTTGAACTTCTTCTATTCATCCCAAGTCTTCTGAAAAGTGGGCTTTTCTCTTTGCTTCTCATCCAAGCATTTTTCTCTCCTTATAGTTTCTTCCATAGTTTTAGGATAATCATACTCTATCTTGTCACCAATGGAAGGTGGCAGACCACTCAGATACTTTAAATTTTGAGAGTCTCATCTTTGATGAACGGGACATACTTCAGCAATTCCAAAAACCTTTGCTCATATTCATCAATAGACATGCTACCCAGGTTGAGTTCAAAGAATTATTTCATCTTTCTGTCATAGTATCTTTTAGTCAAGTATTTTTTTTTGAAATACTTCTTGAATTATTTCCAAGTAACATTCTTCTCGTTAATGTGTTGCACCTGCACAAGTTGATCCCACCACATGGATGCTTTTCCTTTTAGTTGATACATCGCAATTCTTCCTTCTGCATGAGCAGAATAGTTCTACAATTGGAAATATTTCCTCATGCCAAGCAACCATATCTCAACATCTTCCTTCTTATGGTGCTCTCCATCAAACATAGGAGGTTTAATCTTGTTCATTTCTCCCTTCAGTTCATCCACTCCAGATCTCCCATGCTTTCTGGTAGGAGATGAGCTTGAACTACTGTGTGCCTCCTTATTGGACTACTTTAGGGAGTGACGACGGTGCCTGTTAACGCTTCTTGATCTTCTTTTCCGCTCAGGGGTCTTCCGACTCCCTGTTTTTCTTGAGTCAGTCTCCTTATCCAACTTATTTTCTATCCTTTCTAGGCTTTGCATCAACTTTAAGTTGAATTCTCCTTGTTTATTCCTGGCTTTCATGAGCTTTATGTTATTTGCTCGGTGAGTCTGAACATCCTTTTGCAATCTTTCAATGATTTTCATCATGTTTCCTTCCTTGTTTATCCCTTTTCCATGCTCATTGGAGTTCGATCCTTCAACTCCCAAATGGACATCCATTCCTCTTGCTTCATTCTCTGAGCTGGAAGCATTATGTGCCTCATCCATTCGTTGACTCTACAAACACAATGTGCAGTCAACCGAAATTTCTCAGGCCATCATCCCTTAACAAATTTCAGGACATTCATAAACCACTATGATTCAACAAAACATTTAGTTTTCATTCTCTATGATTCTCGTTCAATCAAGAATCCTCATAGATTTCTTCTTTATGAGCTCTGCTCTGCTATAATTTTTGGGCACTAGCCCCTTTTTTCTTAGATCCCAACCCATGCGATCAAGGGTTGTGACCAAGTGCTAGATCGATAGGCGCTTACTCAGAACTTCGAGCCTATGTCTTCGGAAGTCTTCAAAGCACATCACAACCATTTTTCGAGTTCCGAACTAACGAACTCGCGAAGTAGGGTGGGTCAATGGTCTATGTCTACCCAGCATCCAACGGATGATACCCATTGTGGAATTTCGTCATCAGGGTTTTGGGACTTCGGAGCTTTAGGGTTTCGGAAGTTCGAGACTTATGAGCACCGGAGGTTCAGAACTTCAAATTTCAAGAGTTTTCTTCCTTGCTTCCTTCCAATCTCTGACTTTTGAACTTTCAGACATCTTTACCCTCCGGGTCCACATAATACAGATGTCACTATCTAAAGTGGTGGCAGGTGGCATGCCTAGGAAAGGACCATGTCACCCTTGGCGACATCATTCGGCCCCACCACGTCTACTTTTCGCTTCAGAACTTCGAGCTTCAGAGGTTTGTGCATCCGCACATCCCACTTCTTCTGATCATGGAACTTCCAGAATTACAATTTGCTCTTCTACTTGATCCAACGGTTAAGCTCTTTTCCTTTGATCTATGGTGCAGATCTTCCTCGGGACTTCAGAGTTTCAGGTTTCGGCCTTCCTCTTATCTTTGCATCTCGCTTCACCAACGTCGCAAAGTCCAAAGGGCTTCCAGGATAACCCTCCTGCACCTTCTCTAGATATGATAGTCGCAAATGATTTTCCTTCCTTCAGAACAGATCCTACGGTCCCAACAACACCAGTGTTTTGATCTCTCTCCTTGTGGCCAAATACCACGTATGTCGCGGTTTTATAATACTACTACCCCTCCTATGATTCGCAACACGGCCAAAGTAACCTATGGGAACTCAGGAACGTTCTAAGGTTTGAAATTGGTTCCTCCAGACACATTTTCCAATCGGAACCTTGGGTCCAAAGACCACTTGTCCAGCCCATCTAGGTTCGGTGTTGAAACCTTGGCTCTAAACTCGAATTTTGCCTACTTCGAAAAAACTTCTTTCTGAATCTTTTGCTTCAACTTCCACTAACATGGCCCATCCAGGCTCATTGTTGAAACCTTGGCTCTGATACCATATTGTAATGTCCTCAACCACCATCAGGTCGAGCAACGCTACTACTCTGACATATTACTTAGCTTTGATACCATATTGTAATGTCCCCAGCCACCAACAGGCCGGGCAACGCCACTACGTGGAAAATTCACACACACACAAACACACACACACATATATATATATATATAACATGCATTTTAATCAAAATAAAACACATAACACAGAGTTATTGTTACCATTCATATTCAAACAAGCTTAACAGTAAGTCCACATGCAACGGAACACATGATACATTTACCAGTAGCACAAACATGGATAACATACATAATTAGGCACAGAAATAATACTTATCTTTTAGTTGGAGTAAATCCACCAACTACGTGCAGACCTTCCACAAACGTCCTAGCCAAAGACCATGTTGCTCATCACGCTCAGCAGTGGATCACCCTCGAGCTGGGACTAAGCTCCACCCAAGGCAAGGGAATCCTAGACTAGGCTGAGGTCACAAGAAACTGCACAGTGCAACTGGAAGGATTCTCTCCAGGAGCCTTCTTATGCCCACTACTAATGGACTCTCATTCCCCACATGCTTGTTCCACCCCGGGAATATGCACCTTCACTATTCCATAGTCCATCGGCTACTACACTTCCCCTCTCAGGGTCTTGGCAACAGGCCAGATCAGGAATTCTTAGAGCTCCCTAGCTGGTGTTGGACTCTCTCTAGGAGAAAACCACTTCCCAGCAAACTCTCTCACCTAGAGAGAGTTTCTCACAGGCCTGACAACCTTCCTCTTCAACCACTTTTTACTCAGTTCCAGCATGGTACGGGTGACAGCAACAACAACAGGGAAAACGGTTATGAACACCCAAACGGTAATAGTCGAACACTAAGACATATCAAGGCTCAGGAAGTTACAGGATGCATCGGGCTTCTCAGGAAGGCAACAAAGGATGGCTTCACTTTTTACAGTTTCAAAGATACGTGAGGGTATGCAGAGGTCAGACGTAGAGGTAAAATGGTTTCAGATGGAGCATCGGTTAGCAAAATCCGATGGAGGATGGATGAATGGGAATTGCCCCCATCACGGTTTGACTCCTTGGGTTTTAACTACATGCTCCCAGGATAGAAGAGAGAGTGAGATATTGTTTCCCATGTGCCCCTTCTAGATGAGAAATCAACTAAGTGCATGGTTGTGGAGAAGAAGAAACATGAGCTTCTTAGTATGTAAATGGGTGAGGATCTCATGAAGGAGCATGTTAAAGACAAGGAAATTCTTAATATTTAGCAATAAGTCATGTTGATAAATCTTATGGATCATCGGTTGTGTTTCCAAATGTGCTTCTTAACTTCTATTGAATATACAATATGGATATTGGGTCATTCTTGAGGTTGACACAATGTTATAATTAATACATCCACCAAGGGGCATCGGGAAGCTCCAATATTAGATCTTGGTAGTCCTAATTATGTCATGCACCAGAGCCCATGGCCTCCATGGTTGTAGCTATGGATCATAAAACTTAACAAAATTGAAAAGATTTGAATACTGAAATGTGTACTGAGAGAGAAGCTAGAAATTTACCAAACTCGGACGTCCATTGGTGTTGTAGGTGAAGACGAACTTTTGTCCGCTGGTCGGAGACGGAGTTTTCTTCAGAGCATCTCACAAGTTGTCGAACGGGAGGTCCATTACTCAGTTGAGAGTGCGTTAATTCCGAGTTTTATCCTCCAAGATTCTCTGCATATCAAATATTAGTTGCAAGTGGTCGTCCAAAAAGCGATGAGGGTTGGGCATAGTATGCTCAATTTTTCCATCCGATTTCGCTGCCTCTTCTGTTGTATCCATATCAAAATCTGCCAGTGGATTTTCTTCCTCGTCCAACCCAAGGCTAGAGTTCTTGGAAATCTAATCTGTCAGCAAACTGGGGGGGACTTCTTCCTCCACCATGCAGCTTCCATGCTCCATAGGTTGGTCTTATGGTCTAGTGATGATACTAGGCTAGAGCGGGGCGTTCGAGGGCTGCTACTCAGGAGGAGGAATTTCTTCTTCCACTGGGAAGCTTCCCCTGTCATGCATAGTTTCAGAAGGGGAAGAAGGAAATTTTTGGGCATGAGGAGAGGGGGGGGTCTCAGTCCAATTCTGGCCTCTTCTAGGGGAGTCGATCGGAGGGAGGGGTTGCGAAGGGTCAGGGCGGTTGTGCCTTGCAATGAAACTGTAATACAGTGGCCCCCTTTTGGGTTTTCCACGCTCTCTAGGCATGATTGAAGGATAACAGTGAAAATGGGGAAACGGAGATGAATTCTAAGCTAGTGGAGTCAAGCTGGTGAAAAGGGAAATGAGAGAGGTGACTAGCAGTGGGAGGGAGGCAACGAGAGAAGGTTCACTGCAGGAATGCACAGGAGACTGAGAAAACCAGAGAGCCAACAGAACTTGGTAAATGATAGAATAGACTGGAGCTCCTACCTTCATATTGTTCGATTAAATGTTGATGGGGGACTCCATGAATGCCATGAAAGCCGAAGTGGCATTATCCCGACGACGAGTACCCACCTCTAAGATCTAGAGTTGGTTCACATGCAAATCCATTAAGTTTCTGGAGGTAGAGAAACACACTACCATAAGTGTGATGGTAAGGCATGTCATTCAAATGGTGTGTGGATGAGGGTGGTGACTGGGGGTAATAACTCCCCAAGCTTCTTGCACACCACCTTTCTCACTATTGCTAGATGTCACCCCGTCCGGGGATTATATTTTTAAATATTAATATAAAATTAATTTAATATTCTTTTAACCGTAACAAATTAATTAATTTCTTCACTAAATAAATCAAATACTTATATTTCTTTATGAGGAGATTCATAATTAGAAAAATTGATAATGGCACCTATATTTCACTTGGGGGATAAATATCTCATTTAGATGGATCATGTGGTGATTTTCTAGCCTTTTTCAAGGCTCATGATCCATAGAATCTTCATTTAGAACCTAATTTGCTTGTTTTCCTTCTCCTGCAGTGGTCAATTCTCTAAGACACACCCCTCATGTGAAAAACCTTCCAAAAGTGCCTAAGAGCTTCATTTAGGGTCCCAAGCCCTTTGAATTCCTACCCATACCATGATAAATTCCTCCAAATCATCCCTTGAGTGAAAAACTCTTAATGGCACTCATCTCCCACTTAGAGGCTCAAAAACATATTTATAGAGCTTAAGTGATGGTTCAAGGCCTTGTTCCTAGCCCATAAGACTAAGAAGGTTCACATAGGGCATAAGGTCCTTGTTTTGCTCACTAGACCATGGTTGATGGCTTGAGATCCATACCTGGTGCAAAAAACCTCCATGATGGCACCAGTATCCCAATCAAACACCATATATTCCCTCTATAGGGCCTATATGGTACTAGTTCAAGGTTTCATTAGGGAGTAAAAGGTTCAAATAGTATCATTTTTAAGGGAGTAATCTCATTATTAAATGTGGCATTTAATTTAAAATGGATGCATAACAAAGTACAACCTTCAAAAGTGTATCATATTTGTCAAAAGATTATTTTTTATTCTTTAAAAAAAACATATATATATACTAAACAAAAGTGTATAACACAAAGTTATAGATTATTTACAGATCTTTGCAATTATCTAAAAAGAAACAAAAATGGATGTTGGGAAAATAAGTTGTGAGAAAATTGCAAATATTCTTTTTCTTGTCAAAAGATTTATTTTTATCTTATTTTGAAACAATGACACGGGGTTTCCAACTAAATTGCAAGAAAATACATATCAAGAAACATAGAAACTTAATAACACTAAAATTGTATATCTCTTCAAGATCTTTACATGTATGTAAATAATGCAAAAAATGGATGTTGGGATAAAATATTATAGATAAATTACTAAATTACTCTTGATACATTTTAGGGTGGAAATTTCTTATATAATTTATATATTTTTATGTTAAAAATAATGTGTTCCCATTATTAATGCATGGACATTTCTAAAGCGCATGCATGTTTATTTTTAATTATTATTTGGAAAACTTCACAATAGTTTTCATGGTAGCTCAAAATGCATTAAGGCTATTTTAAAAGGAACATGTGCATATTTTGAATAACATGTACATTTTCATGTGATGGCATATTCCTAAATTCCCAGTTGCCAATTTTTTAACCATAAACTTCATGCAAGATCCCTTTTATTTGTTCCATAAACCACTTCATGATGTTTTCATACATTAAAATTGACTATTGCAAGGTAACAAAACAAAGGTGTCAACTTGATTGTTCGAGAAGCAACACTAACATCATATGGCCTGGAAGATGCTTTTAGGACTCATGATCCATGCATAGGATCCCAAACAACCCTACATGCCCTATAAAGGGAATATTTGGTGAATGAGTATAATATTTGTGATGTTATAATGTTTTTTCCTCCATAAAAGGGTATTAAGGACCCTAGACATGGTGTGAGGAGGAACACCAATATAGGTCCTAAAATATGATTTAATGTCTCATGGGCCCTAGATATGGTCCCAAACCCACATAGGCCCTATAAAGGCAACATTTAACCCATTGATATGATATGTGCACCATTATTAGTTTTTCCACACCAATGATGAGTTTGAAGGCATTAGTCATGGTTAGAGGATGAAAACAAATGTCTTAGGGCATGAAGCAGGATTTTAAAATTCATGGACCATCATGCATCGGGTTTGAAACCATCACAAGGGACATGTATAATGAACCTTAGCCATTGTAAATCTTGCACACTAGGGATTGTATTAGAGCCTAATATAGCCCACATGTGAAAATTAATGTATTTTCCCTTAAATGATGCTTTATGGATTATTCATGATGCAAAGGGTCCTATAATATCGTACAAGCTCACAAAGGGAATATGGAAAGCATCACTTAGTTAAGGATCTCTTAGGATTAATTATGGAGGACAGATGATAGTTGTATATTAGTTATTTGATAAGATATATGTATTAATAATATGATTTCCAGTACATGATTACAAAAAATATGAGAACAAATATTAGTAATTATAGAATTTACATAAAACTCTAATGTCATAGGATGCATGCACATTATGTAAAGTTAAAATTTTTAGGAGGGAAAGTATCATATGTCTACGTTATATAATGAGTTTATGTCAAATTTTGTTTTTTTCCTAAAAAATGTGGTGTTGGTTGGGACTGCATAAACCAATTAATTAAATTGATCATTTCCAAATCATTTGTTATTGTGTTTCATTTTGACAATATTTTTAAATAGTTTATATAAACTCATCTTTGATGAAATCACATGTATTTATAAATCTATTTATATGGATTCAAAATATAATATTTTTATATAAATGTTATTATTTGATGAATTACATGCATTTATAGATAAATGTTTATTAATTCTGAATGTGTGTGTGTGTGTGTGTGTGTGTGTGTGTGTGTGTGTTATTTTAATATTTTTTGTGTAACATGTATCATAATTTAAAAATAAATGTCTATGTTTTTGCAATAAAATTTTAACACGATCGTTTTTAGAGAATTGATATTTTCACCTACAAACTTAAAAAAACATGTTGATTATATTAAGACTTTTATTAAAAATATATATATTATTAATATAAAGTGAGGTGCATCTTATAATCTAATATGACACTTGGCATAATTCATCACGATATAATATTTGAAAAAAAAAATAGAACATCTCAATACTGAAGATATGTGTATCATCACTACTCATAAATGCAATATATGTGTGTGTGTGTGTGTGTGTGTGTGTGTGTGTTATTGTTTCCTATTATTTTAATTTTTTTGTGTAACAGGTATCATGATTTAAAAATAAATTTATATGTTTTTGCAATAAAATTTTAACACAATCATTTTTAAAAAAAATTGACATTTTCACCTACAAACGAAAAAATAAATATTGATAATATTAAGACATTTATTAAATTTTTTAATTATTAATATAAAGTGAGGTGTATCTTATAATCTAATTTGACACTTGGCATAAGTAATCCATATATAATATTTGAAAAAAAAAAAAATACAACATCTCAATATGGAAGATATTTGTACCATTACTACTCATAAATATCACAATTGTAAAAGTAATTATGAACAATTATTATAATGTTATCAATATAATAAGTGAGAAAATAGCATTTCATTAAAAGTAATTTTTCTTTGTAAACATGTTTAATCAATATATTGTATCTTACTGGAAATTAAAGCATTCACCTTGAAGAAGAATTAAACATTATATGGCATTAATAGTTATAAGTTTTTGCAATAACAATACAAAGCAAATGATTTCGTAAAACCAAAGTTAAACATTATATGGCAAATCTAAATTCTAATGAGTGATACATCTTAAATTTAATTTAAAAACAAAGAAATCATTAGCATATTTATAATAAATTGTATAAATCAAACAACAACAACATCAATATGATTTGAAAAAACACAATATACATATGTGTTACATTGTTTATAGCACACCAGTGTGATTGAAAGTGCACTAGTGCAGTAGTTATGTAAAACTGCATCGAGAAACAATTTAATTGAAAAAGTACACATGTAAACTTCCACAATTAAAGTTTTGCAGAGACAATCACTCTTCGATGCCTCTCATAATTTAGCACATGGACTGATCAGGGGATCAAATTTTGCTCAAAAATTCAAAGTGCTTGGAATCGCTTCAAATTGAACGAGAGCGTAGGCCTCGTCGTTGCGAACCCAACGTGACTCATTTGGGTTCAAACGGACGTCGGGAGTGACAGATATCGCGTTCTGTTCAAAATGGCAAACAGGGAAAAAAGGGATGTTGACTATACAGTCCGTACGGACGATGACGTGGCAAGTCGTACGATGATGTGGTAGGTCGTACGACATGTGGAAGACAGTTATTGGACAGTTGGCATGTGACATGGTTTGTTGGCAGCGAATGGGATGGCGACACGTGGACCAATCAATGGTCACCACGTGTCACCTGTTTGTTGGTTAAAATCTTTGCACTCGGCA
>JASDQU010188126.1:4418-24858 GCA_032191745.1 Picea mariana
TTTTGTTTCTAATAACACGCATGTGTTTTAGGAACATGTGCACACTTTAGGAACACATGCACACTGTAGGAATGTGTGCACATTCATAGAACATAATAAATTGATGGATACTATTACAACTTCCTATGTCATTTTGAGCATGATAAATTGATGGATACTATTACAACTTATATTGTATGAGGTTCAGTCTTGTGATTTTCATCACATTGATGTATATTTTTTGTTAGTATTCTTGGAACATCAGATCAACTTGGTTGATTCATATTCATGGAGCCCCTTGTCTTCATTTAATTTTATAACTTGACAAAGATATTTGCTTGGGGAAGTGTCACTTCTCCTTGGTTGGATGGTGATTGTGCTTGCTACTTTGTGGTGTTTTCACATGTACTTTCCTTGTTGATCACCCCTTGGTTGTACTTATTAATAACTTCATTGATATGGTATTTCCTAAGTTAGATTTAGAGAGGGGGTATCACATTATGAGTTGATGGTGATATAACATTTTCCTAAGGTTATATGGTGGTTTTGATTTAATAATCCCTTGGTAGTGATGCACTTTAGGTTGGACTTTATGTTTTTTTTGTTATCATGGAGGGGTTTCACTAGAAATGATATATTTTATTCACATGGTACAAGACTTTATTAAAGTACACCCCTCATTGGCACACCTGTTTGTGGTCATTTGATTTGTTGGTGACTAATTGGGAGGAAGACTATGGTTATATTTGAGAATTAACCCCCCGGATGGGGTAACACATGGGTGACATGCATCAATGGATTGGTTGATTATGAAGGCAGTTAAAGCCCCTCGTTGCCACCCTCCCCCCTTGTCCATTAGTGATGGTTACTCTACATGAGCGCTAAGGTTTAGTGTGTTGGGCATTAATGTAGGCCCAGGCTCGGCTCCTCGGCTTCAGTATGATTTCGGTTATGGCCATTACACCTGCGCGATACCAGAGCCATCAAATCCTCTTTCATCCTGGTCTTTTCACCATGGGGGAAGTTCTATATTGGGCACTTGGGCCCAAAGCACAACATCATTCTGCTAATTCTGCTCCAATATTTATCTTCCTCTGTCAAAATTTCAGTCTGCCTGGTGCTCTTCTTAGCCATTCCATGAGAAAGAGGAAAGCCCCTGCGAGGGCCAGTCTACTATAGCCAGTTTGGCTGACACAACTGCCCAGTGCCTACCTCTCCAGCTCTCATGCTAGGTGGGGACCATCCGAGTTCTTCTGGGAAGAATTGGTTTGCACAGGATCCACCAGAGCCTCATCCTCCTAGTACTGAGGGTCTCCATGGCATACACTACATCCCAGGACATGCCTCTCTAGATCTCATACCAGAGGGGAACGATTCGGGCTCCTTTTGTTAGAATTGGTTTTTCTCAGTCAGAGCCTCATCCTTCGAGTAGAGAGGGTCTCGATGGTGGATTTTCGGTGGAAGAAGAAATTATGCCCAATTGGGAGGAATTTATGCCTTTACTGCTGTCAACCACCCTAGAGCACCAACCTGCCACGTACACCATTATTCCCTTTCAGGAGTTATTTGTGACAGGTTGCATTGTGGAAGAAGAAGTCTCACCCCCGGAGGACCACTCGGGATAAAACTCAGCCTCCACCATGGACAAATACCCTGTCGCGGACTCTGTTGCTGCAAATGAATCTGCTCCTGCCACCATGGATTAAGACCAAGCTCAAGATGACCATAGTCACCTAACTACAGACTCCTACATAATCATGGAAGACCACATGGTCTTAATCTTCGAGATAAGAAGGGATTTGGCAGTGCAACAACAACGCCAAATCTTCTTCATCAAACGTATGGATGCCCTGTATGATTCCTTGTCAACCAAAACTGAGAAGTGTCGTTGCCCAACTTATTTCCAACCCTTCACCTCTAGACTCCGTCAAGATGGACACCCAGGCTTGCCCCATGTCTAACATTCTCATAGGTTTTTTTCTCTGGTTTAATGGCTAAGTTTTTGCAATTTTTTCATATCATAGTCTCTAGTTCAGGTTCGATGGGTTTAGGATCGATAGGTCGTTAGCACACTCAGCCCACTGCATGTTCTGGTTTCCACACTAGTGGAAGAACAAGTGGCAAGTACCCTTGTTTGTGTGTCGACAATTGTCTCTTTTTCTTAAAGTTTTGGAACTATGAACATTTTTCTTGTCCATGCATTATGGTTTCCACTACGATGGTAGAACAACTAGCATACTATCATGTACATTCAAAAACGAGGTTTTCTGCTAAGACAAGATGATATATATTTTTATTTACAATATATATATATATATATATGAAAATTAACCTTTGTGAACGTATGTTTAGGTTTATTTAACTATTCAATGATTACATTATTCTAATTTATTAAAATCAAGGATAAGGCCATGAAAACGTGATTATAAGAAAGAAAGTCGTAAAAACATTATGGTGATCCATGTAACTCCATACTAGATAGATGGACTTTTTATACAAACTGCATTTGGTTGACCTTAATGTAAGTAATAATATAATAATGATAACAATAATCAAGAACTTTAATATGAAATGTTTACAAAAACTACAAGTATCCTACACATTGTTAATCCTTCCACAATTGATTCCAAAGGTAACGTGGAAATGATCATGGTCATTGTAGATAGGGGATGGCGGTGCATATGACTGTAAGAGGGCCACAACCATTCAGCGAGTGCCCAATTCTTGGGCCTTCTCTCAAAAGACTTATGCTCGCCCTTGTCATTCCTGTCATTCCTTCTCGTTTGCACAAAAGGTAACAAACTATAGTTTCATGGTTTTCTTGATGTGAATATTGGTATATAATATTGCAACCCTAACACTCGGTTCACATGTGGATTCCTTGTGCAGGTTACTCCAATGAAAGGATTGCCTAAACACGTAGGTAACCCGTCGTGCTCAGCCTCCAAGCTATTATTTCGCTCTGGTTCATTTTTCTTTTAAATATTCACCGAGGGTGAATCTTACGTGTGCAAGTTTTATTGGTTTGCAGATGCGGCTTGCCAAGATTAGGAGTGTTCGCAGTGAAACCGTGGATGCGACTTGCCAAGATTAGGAGGGTTCATAGTGAAAATAGTTTTAAGCTTTAGGTCATGGGTTCTATTTTCCTGGGCTCATACGAGCTCGGGACAACCAGTGGTATAGGGTTTTATTTCTTGTAATGGTTTGTCCAGTTGAGTTAAATTTCCAAGTTTCGTTGTTTCCTAATCCTGATTTCCATCGTGTATGTGTTGGTTTAGCAAACACTGTTCTTCATAAACGTTTTCTTTGCATGTAGGGAGTGAATTCAATTCTGAGAGAACCAAACACAGAGCTTCTAGAAATTATTCCGATTTCCGAATAGAGACAACCTATTAAATCGGATGCGGCTGTAATTACTGTTAAAAAGTCCATTGAAGCAGAAGGCACTACTATTACCATTGAAAAACAAAAGAAGGCGTTGTTATTACTACTGGAAATACCACATTAGAAGGAGGAGAAACTATTAAATCGAATGTGGCTGTAATTACTACTAAAAACACTCAATTGAAGAAGGCGACATTGTTATTACTACTGGAAATACCACATTAAAAGAAGGTAAAGGCGAAGCTATTCAGTAGGGGGAGGACAATCCTTGTGAAGACAAGGATCAGGAAAGATTTCCGCAACAAAATTGTGATCTTGATAATGTGGGTGAAATTTTGAAGATTATAGAGCAACCATAAATCAACCAACTTTCCTCATAATTTCATTATGAGCAAATTGGAACAACATTAAAATTAAAAATTCTAATAAACTAACCTCTACCTCTCTCTATATATGTTCAAAAGAAAATTTAGGAGGAAAATCTATGGTTGCTTCTCTACATAAATGTATGGCATTCAATTCTTTAGTCACACTTTATAACTCATACCTTCTTTGTTGATGGTGATATATAGAAAAGGAGATTGAATCCACTGGACGAGAGAATCCCTGCCTATAAGCTACACACAATGACGAAAATCCTCAATCAAAGAATTGCTCAGTGAATGATATGCATGTTTAGGTTCTCCTGAGTCAAAGAAACGCTCAGCGAATGATATGCATGTTTGGGTTCTCCTCAGTCAGATAATTGCTCAGCTAATGTTTGGGTTCTATTTGATGTCCATTATTTTTTTTCCTAATAATTCTTTAATATGATTTGAAGTTCTTACATGTAATGATGTTATCTTCCCTCATCGTGAGTTCAAATCCTTGGAGCTCTCATATTCAGGGAGGGTTACCGTACGAATTTAAGAAAAGAAAAAAAGAATTTCTATACAATAACACAGAAAGGGATTTCTATACAATCTGAGGCAGACTCATAGTCTAAAACGTGCGAAATCTAGAAATTTGTCGATCATTATGTTCATTGATTTTGATATCCAGCGCAGAGATCATTATGTTCATTGATTTTGTTCTCCAGCGCAGAGGAGTGTAGTAGAAGTGCGAGAAAGAAATTAGGTGGATACACACATCGAACATAAGCTAGCAAAACATTCCTCTGGCAATAACCTCAACGACTAGGACGGCTTGATGCTCTTCAAAGGTTGACAAT
This sequence comes from Picea mariana, assembly GCA_032191745.1. NCBI lineage: Eukaryota > Viridiplantae > Streptophyta > Pinopsida > Pinales > Pinaceae > Picea > Picea mariana. The sequence goes on from JASDQU010188126.1 coordinate 8,992, forward strand.
GCAACAAACATTGCTTCTTTAATCTGCACTTTAGCAGTGAACCAGCTATCAGATAGGAATACTATTCACGTAGTTGACTCTGAAAAATGGTGTTTCTGCTCAATTATGTTCCGGGTTTCCACTCAGAAAACTGGGGTTTGGGTTTGTGCTCAATTTAGTTCTTGGTTTCCAGAACCTGTATAGCTCAGTTACCAGGTTTTTGGTTTTCTTTTTCTCTCATGGAGGTCCGCCCTCCTTCATTCACAGATGGATGATTTTTTTTGTGTTATGGACGTTTGTCCTGTTTTAGAACACAACAGTGGCCACGTGACATTGAAGAATTGTCTCTACGTAGAGAATGAGTAGAGAATATTTACTTTTTTTTCTTATTTTTTAAATGATTTTATTTCACTAAAAATTGTTTTTCCAGCTCTGCTTTTCTCTTACTCAATAACTGTTGTGTTATTTCGTCATATGTTCGAATCCCATGACAACAGTTTTTACTTATTTTATAACGATTCAATAAACTATCCTGTTTTGTTTCGTTACAATCATATTATTCCCTCGTCAATTATAATATTATAAGGAGTGGTTTTGATGAGTAAGCTTGAATTTCAGCTTCGCAATGTTTCTTCAACAATGGGTTCAGTGAGCAATGGTTGGTTCGGGTAACAGAGTTTGCTTGGGAAACTTTGCCAGTTTGCTTAGACAACAGAAGAAGATCAACCTTGTAAAGTAGCGTGGGAAGATTTTTTTCAAGTTGTTTGGGAATTATTACGTCTAAAGACATATATCTATTGACAATGGGCAGAATTAATAGAGGTTTACTGCTTAATAAGTTTTCTAACAATGGGCAGATTTAATAGGGATTTACTGCTTAATAAGTTTTATATGGACAGGTTTAAATATGGCTGGAATATTCTTAGTAGTCACACAAAATAAATGACTGTAATTTCAATCATTAACTTCCTAGTTATTATAAAGACATCCATTTATGTGTTTACTTTTTTACATTTACCTAATCATATTTAAAAATTGCTTTGATAGCTAACCGATTGCCACGTAAGTGATTAACAAAAATTAAAATATTAACACCAGATAAATGAAGCTCAACCATTTATTTGTTAATCAATAATAAAATTTAATTACACCCAAAGGCCTACACCTATTGACAATGGGCACAATTAATGATCTTTTAACCTTATTTAACCTTAAACCCTAATCTGATGGCTATGCATTGAAGATGCTCGCATATTCTTAGTCGTCCTCCAAAATCAATGGGTCAGATTTATTGTTCATAACTTTCTTGCATTTATCAAAGCATCCATTAACATGTTTACTTTTTAACATTTACCTAATCACATTAAAAAATTACTGTAAGGATATGTAATTGCCACATTTAAATAATTAAGTAGGATTAAACCGAACAACCAAATGTTTCATATTACCACAGACAGATTATGAATTACCACAGAAATTTTATGGCAAGCATTCTCAGCGGATACCTTTCCGCGTTCTCAGCCACAAATTAGGGGTTGTGCTAGTATATTATTTTTTAAGGATTAGTTTCATCTTATCAACCTTTCGGTGTTCATCAGCAACTATTTAACTACTATGCTAGTATAAAAAATAATCAATCAAATTATTATATAAAAAACATAAAAACAAAAAACAAAAAACTCACATGCATTTACTAAATCATAACTTTAAATTAAATTATTACAAAACATTATTTTAAATATTTAAAAGTTCAACCATCTATTCCTAACCAAACCTGTGAAAACCTTTGCCTTTATTGTAGGCATCCCACTCTTTAGAGATTTAAGAATCTTTTAAAATTCCTTTGAGGATTCAAAGGTTCCTATTTGTCAAATTGTTAATTTTCTTCAACTTTTTGCTACTACTCAAAATCAAATCCTTTCATACTTCACTCTTATTAGTTTATTCAAGCTCCTCTCATTTGTTAGTTTATTCTGTAGCTATTTCATATCTCACAATGTAAATGAATGACTATGTTACTGTTTCCAAAAAAAAAAGTTGTTTTAACATAATTTGTTTTTCTGTATATAAAAATAAGCATAATTTGAAAATAATTAACCACATATTCACGTAATTCTCAGAATGTATGTCTCTGAAAAATAAAAAATAAATTTCCACCTGCAAATGTTTTACCCAAACAAACAGTCAAGGTGACTTGTGAGTCATCTATATTGACATCTAGCTTAACATGTGTAGTTTCAACACAATTCATGTAGAATCTTCCTACAATGACTTCCTCTTAATCATAGTTTGAATGATCCAGAATCAAAGTCCAATGAATTTATGATGCCCTCAAAAATTTCAATATACAAACTACTTTCCCTGTTCCACTACCTAAATAGTACTTTGCTTTCTATTATGAAGATTAACATTAACTCTCTGCCAGGTAACTGTGTGAAACTTGCCAACGTTTTCCTTTACCAAATCCTTCAGAAATTTCCATCTTTGCCTTCCCAATTTGATTTGATGAATTGTCTAGGTGTGATTGTCACACTCTTGAAATAATTGGTACATTCAATATTGTCTTTTAAAGAAAGTGTAGAAAAATAGAAAAATTATAGCAGGCCATGATTAGTGACCAATCTATCGAACTTTAGGGAGATGCATTTCCCCTGAGCATATTCTTGCCGAAGTTGTAATCATGAACCTTTGAAATAGGTGTTTTAATCATCAGAATGGAGAAGAAGAAATTTATATCTTCACGTCACAAAGGATTTTTGGATAATACAAACTTCCTCATACCTCTTTCAATTACTTTTGTGTACTAGTACTCTAATAAAATCTGACAGAGAGAAAGTTTCTACAGTTCAAGGTTTTTAGGTTTTTTAAACTAGAGGTGTGCCAATCATTCCCTTCGGAGATGGTCATTAATTACTTCTTCTGTGACTTACTTATTTAACATGGCAGAAACTATAATTAGTCAACATGGCAGGGACTACCTGCTATAGCCCTTATTATGACTACCATTTGACCATAGTTTAAATTTTATATGTATGCACTTTGAATATAAAGAAATGGTGTTAGTTATTATGACTAACATTTGACCCTAGTTTTACTTTTTATTAATGTAAATATTTTTACAAATTTTGAAAAAAGAAATAGAATGCTTTTATTTGTAACTAATTATGCAATTTTAAGAATCAGTTTGTTGTTAAAGAGATTTTTACCCTTTAACTATTGTTGAGTACCTTTTTAAGTGCTAGGTGGCTTATGAATATGTAATTTTGTATATTATAAATAATAATAAAATTTCTTATTTCCATACAAAAGTTTAATAAAAATGAAAATGTGATTTATACATTGAATAAATATCCAAGTAGAAATAAATGTTGATGTATATAACGATTTTGGAATCTTTGAATCTTTGTGCATTCAAACATTCAGATATCAGATATAAATAAGAAACTGTTTTATAAATATTTGATAGAAAACCCAAAGTTATGAAGGTTACAGATCATTTAAAATAATTTTTCTATAAATATGTTGAACCTGCACATAATTGATCTAGCTATAAAATACCACACACATTTCCATAGAGAAATTGAGAAAGAAGAAGCAAGAGAAAAAAAATGGAAGAATTCTCATTAACCGTATTGCACACTCAAATAGTGAATAATTTACAATAGATGTAGGATACATGAGTAACTAATGCACCATAGTGGTGGTCTAGAGTGATATGGACATACACCAACATTTACGGTAGTAAAATTCCACCTAGTCTAGTCTCTCAAGAAGTTTCACCTATTATGAGTGTATGAGTCCTCATTTAACTGACTGAAACAACGCGAAGTGAGGAGGAGATCCAGTATCTGGTGATTATCCCAATGTTGCATGGTGATAATCCCAATGGAACATCTAGACTCCACTCAACTGATCAAACTGAAGAGAATATTCTCCATAGAGGAATATTCTTCCTAAAATATAGGAGACTGAATAATGACTAATAAAAAATAAAAAAACTTAGGAAAAATAATTCCTATGTGTGTGTGAAGTAACTCGAACACCCCCTCTGAACATTATTATGGTGAAAATAAAGAATGGGTCCCGAGGCCATGTTAGGTACCCAAAAACAAAAGATACATTGAGATAAAAGAGGAAAGAGGGAAAACCTCATGGTAAACCTCCTCCCCCCCCTCAAATTACAATGCATAAAAAAAATAAAAAAATGAGAAGGAACAAAGAGTAGTTGCTAAGCAACCGTGTCCTTCACTCCAAGAAGACCTTGCAACTATGCAAGTTTGTTCTTGTTGAAGATTTTGTTAAATATGTAGATGTATGCATAGATCTGATGAAGTAGATGAACTATTGATATTTTCACACATATCCACTTTCTCTTCTTGTAAGGAAGAATATCCAAATAAATTTTGGATAAAATTTTGAAAATTGTGCAGCCGTTTCCGGAAACATGCTGAAATTTTGTTGATTTTAAAATGATTGTAACTTCACTTCCCAAACTTTGTTTCAGACAATTTGTTCTTTTAGATTGGATGTTTTCCCCAGAGAAATTCAAATATACAATTTGTTTCTTCAAATTGTTCTCATAAAATATCATAATTGAGTCGTATGTGCATGACGCCCTCTTTGTCTCCTAAGATGCATGCATTACACATGGAAAAGTGTTTACATGTGACCCCTAAAATGCATGTCATATATATTCCACATTAAATTCACACAAAAAAATTGAAATGGAGTAGACATCATCTTCAATTAATGGAGTACAAATTTGTGCAAATACTTTTGTAGAAGACTCTTCATAATAATAGGTTTGATCTTCTGGCTCTATATGTTCAACCTCCTCTATGAAATCTTCAAAATATTGTTTATTCCAAAATATAACCTCCAATATGGTCCATAATTCATTTGAATTTGACTCTTTTGAGTCATCATATACTTGATGGAGAATTTTAGGAGAAATAAACCATCGGATACATCCTATGGCCATATCTTATCTATTGAGAAAATTGTTTTTTCTCATCGGTGGAATCAGGCTTTACTTCCATTTCCATATTTATTTGGTACAAGCCTCTGCATCTGAGAAGAAGCATAATTCTTGGCTTCTACTCCAAATAGATATGAGTTGTGATAAGTATTATCGGTGAATAATCCTTCTTTTTTGCGTTCTTCAATCTTCAATACCTGCAAAAAATAATTTGGTGTAGCTTTTGCTTAGCAGTCTGTCAGCTTTGATACCATGTAAATGTATTGAACCTGCATATAATAGATCTATCTATAAAATACCACACACATTTGTAAAGAAAATTTGAGAAAGAAGAAGCAAGAGAGAAAGAATGCAAGAATTCTCATTAACCATATTACACACTCAAAGAGTGAATAATTTACAATAGATATAGGATACATGAGTAACTAATGCACCATAGTGGTGGTCTAGAGTGATTTGGACACACACCAGCAGTTACGAGAGTAAAATTCCACCTAGTCTAGTCTCTCAGGAAGTTACGGGAGTCAAATGCCACCTAGTCTGAGGTAACTAGTCTATCAGTCTTTAGTTAATTGACTCAAATAGAGTGAAGTGAGGAGGATATAAAAGAATCATGAGTAATGCGCTATTATGGAGATGATCCTAAGGACAATGCACATTAGTTGGTGATGATCCCAATTTTTCATGGTGATAATCCTAATGTAGCATTTAGACTCCACTCAACTGATCAAAATTATGTGAAAATTGAAGAGAATACTCTCCCTAGAAGAATATTCTTCCTAAAATATAGGAGACTGAATAATGAATAATAAAAAATGAAAAAACTTAGGAAAAATAAATCCTAGGTGTGTGTGAAGTAACTCCAACATTTTCAAGGTACAAAGAGATCTCAATAGTGTTTGAGAGAATGAATAAATTACTCAAAGAAAAAAAATTATAAATTTCAAAGCCTTCCTAATGCCATAAACCAAAAAATAGTTCCAAAACGGGTCAAGGAATCATCAACAACTTGAAGCTAAGATATCTGATGAAAAGAACAATGAAAAAGAAAGAATATATGAAAGATGAAAACCATATCACTATCTCAACTTTTTAAGCACTAAATTTTGCTCATTATTCAGGTACATGGATATTTAACTTTTTGAAGTTTTGGAAAAATAATCATTCTGAAATCATTCCAAAGAAATTGTAGAGTTTCTAATGAGTATAGACTGATCGAAAATACTAAAATGGTATTTGTATAAATATTTATATTACATCCTTCGTTCTAATCTTTTGTCAAGGTAGGTCATGTGACATGATGACATGTGATACATAATACACACAAATATGAGTGTCTGGCACATGACATGAAAACCTCAAAAAAAAAACACGAAGGACACACACACATATATACATATGAAAAAAATTGAAAATTACACACACAAAAATGATACGTAGACATAAAGATTCATATTTTGTTAGAAAGTATAACATTTACATGATACAAAACATGTAACATAGTCCATTTAACATCAATAATGATCAAATAAAAAACACTAAACACATAATAAATTATAACCACAATATGCAACATTCTCAATCTCATTAAGTCATCAAAATCAAAATGTGTTACCATGTACATAGATAAACTTAGAGTCACTCATACTATAGATGGGAATGCGAGTGCAAAATACAAATTAGACGTAGGGTAGATACTAGAACCATATATCAAATAATCTCATAGCTCATGAGTCGCAATTGATGTTGGACAATTGGTTTAGACAATTGGTTTTCATTGGTGTCAACCTTTGTTGGTTAGCTTGCAGTATGTTCTTGTGCATGGCTGATGCAATTGCTATGGTATAGGTTTGTACTTTCTTATGATTGGTACATACTTTGTAGAGGCATGTGTGGGTGATGGTTGTGAGTTGTTATGATTATTTTTTGTTTGATGCACATCCTGGTGATATTGTGCATATGGTTCAGATATTTTTGGTGATTGGTCTTGGTGATTCGATCTAGTTTGGGTGATAATATTATTGTTACAGATTGTTGGTACATGTTTTTTGGTACAAATTGTTACATTTTTCTTGTACAGGTTGACTTGACAGGTTTCATTGTTACACTTTGATAGAAGCATAGACTGGGTAAGTTTGTTGTAGTCCGCAAGTTGTAGTGAGGATAGATGCGGACATCCGCAAGTTGCAGTTAATAAGGACGTGAATACCCACGTGTTGCAATATAGACAGGTCATGAATCTGAAGGAAATAATTTAATAAGGCTAGCACATGTTATGACAGAGTGTTGGTACAGGTTGACAATGACAGAGTGACACGGGCAATGATTGATTCAGTGACAATGATAGGTTGTCTACATTTTTCATTTTATATTTCAAGGCAGTTGGATGGGCCAAGGAAAGGGATTTTTATCCTCCTTCTGGTTGGTGTCAGAGAATCAGGTAGTTGGAGCTTCCTTCAGGTTGGAGCCTGAGAGATAGGTGGTTGTAGCCACCTTTCGGTTGTAGTTAGAGAACTCAAGGGTTTGGAGTCTGATCTAGGTGGAAATCAATGGGAACCTACCTATTCCAAATGGCTCACTTACATATTACATCTTGGCATTCTTATTTTTCATATTGGCCTTTTTTTTCTATCTTTTTGAGTCCTAAACTTCCAAGGCCATTTTGAGGCCCTAAACAATGTTTTTTGGGACCACCACAATCACACTATAGATGAAGTAAAATTGTGATGGTGTAATGTTTATTCCTTGGATATACATTTCCAATGGGATATCATGTGCCTAAAAATAATATCGTATGCAAAGGTTATGAGCCCCCGGGAAGTTAATGTGCTAACTTACCCCAACGGGGCCCACATGAATTTTGGTGTTTCATCTCCTAGGTTTAGGTTTTTGATGTCTAGGGTTTTAACTTTCATGTTTTATGTAAAAAGGAATTTTGAGCCTCATTGTACTCATATTATTGTGAATGAGCACAACCGTCACATCTCTTCTCAGAGATAATCTGCCACCATTCTAGAAAACTTGTTTCAATCTCCATTTTATAGCTTCAACATATTTGTTTATTACGAGAAGCCAATTTTTACTATATCTATATTATTGTTCATTGAATATTTGTGTTAATAATACATATATGTCTTCATTTTTTTCTTCTCATAAAAACTGGATTAGTGGTATCTAAGTGCTCTACTCCTTGTCGTTCTTAGTGCATGTCCCTGATGAGGTCAAGGTACAAAGAGTTGGGTCTTGATCTTGTTTCTCTTGAGGAAAAAAGATCTTCCACACCAAAGTGACCTTCTATGGTAGGAGAAAATAAATATGATGGGACATGAGATCCTTTCAAACTATTGCTTGAGGAAGCCCTCACACAACATAGGAATGAGATAATGGATAAATTTTCTCAAATCCTTCGACGAATACCAACAGGCGATGCATCTTCCTCGAGCGGAGGTGTTTTCCCTTCAAGGTGCATATCAACTTTAATATTCCTATACTTGAAGGTTAGATAGATTCATGTGTTGTAGAAAAATGGTTGAATCTGCTAGAAGGGTATTTTTCTGTCAATAATTTTTTCAATAGAGAAGATATTACTTTTGCGCTCCTTAAAGTTGTCTCCCATGTCAAATATTGTGTGATACTTTCTATGAGAAAAAGGAAACATAGGAACACTCATTATTTACAAGTGCAGTCACTTGGGAGTCCTTCAAGGATGATATTAAGGAATGGTACTATCCTGTTGGAAGTTATGACAACCTGTATACAAGATGGACCAGACTATGGCAGGAAAGGGACCAAACAGTGCCAGAGTTCACAAATATATTCCATACCTTGTGCACCAAGTTGGGTATCAAATATTATGAGTGAAATTTGTTACTCAAGTACCGTGGTGGTATGCATAGATACATATGAACACAAATGGATTTTCGAGACATCTTTTCCTTGGATGTGGCCTATCGATATGCTGTCAAAATCAAGTAGAATCTTACACAAAAGACATGACAGTTTGGGTGTGGGAACCCTCATAGTAGAAGTAGGGAAAGGGAAGCCCCAATCCGCAAAACAAAGAGAAAATCAAAGATGAACAACCTCAAGACAACTAGTGATCCAGGTGGATATTGGTGGCCACCCATCTATTCCAACTAGCTCCTCTTGATAGTTTTTATTTCAACACGTTCTTCTGTAATTCTTTGTAATTGTGGGTTCTACACTTTTGGGGCTGTCTGAAGCCCTGCACAACTTCTAGGTGGAGATTGATGGTCGCCCACATAATCAAAATGGATTGTTTTGGAATTTTTCATGTCAGTACATCTTTTTGTACTATTAGGGCTTTTTTGGGGGCCTAAACGATGTTTTTTTGGATTTCCATAGTCTAATTGTAGATGGAGTCAGAGTTTGATGGAATAATGTGTATTTATCGAAAATACCTTTCCAATGGGATATCAGATTCCTAAAATAGAGGTCTTACGCAAAATTTATGACCGTGGGATGTTGAGGTACCAACTTACCCATCGGGGCCCACATAACTTTTGGCATTTCATCTCCTAGGGTAAGGATTTTTTATGTCTATGGTTTTGGCATTCATAAGTAATGTTAAAAAGGCCTCTGGAGCCTCATTTTGATCATTCTTCTTAGACAAATGCACGTTTCAGACACATCTCTTCTCAGAGATAACTACCACCATTCGAGCAAGTTGTTTTTAGTTCTTTAGTTTTACAGTTTCAGCCTATTTTATTTATTCAATAGAAGTGATTGTTCACTAGATATCTATTGTTGTTCTTATTATCTTTGTGTTATTCCATTCAATCTATTATTCATTTTATTCCTCTCATAAATCTAGAACAATGGTATCAGATCGATATTCTCTTCATTTACTTTTCTTCATGCATGTCCTCGACAAGATCTGGGTGCAATAAGTCGGGACTTGAACCAGTAGATCCTTTGCAATATTGGTCACGTCGACCTCAGACAAATCCCATGGGGGATGAGAATAAATAAGATGGAGTAGGATATCCTTTTAAAATGTTACTCGAGGAATCCCTTTCATGGCAAAGGAATGAAATGATGGACAACTTTTCACAGATCCTTCAACGGCTTCCCACAGGAGACGCATATTCATCAAGTGGCTATGCAACCCACTTTAAGGTACAATTAAATTTTGATATTCAATTATTTGAAGGACTGATAGATGCAAATGTTGTAGATAAATGGTTGAATCTACTCAAAGAGTACTTTTTGGTCCACAAATTTTTAGACAGGGAAAAGATTACTTTTGCACTCCTCAAGGTTATCCCCCATGTTAAGGACTGGTGGGATACTTACTATGAGCAAAGGTCCATAGAGGAATATGAAATATTTTGGGTCACCACGACATGGGATTCCTTCATGGATTCCATTAAAGAACAATACTACCATGTTTGAAGCTATGAGGACCACTACACAAGATAGACCATGTTGCGTTACGATAGGGACCAAACAATACTAGATTTCACCAATACTTTCCATACCCTGTGCACCAAATTGGGTATCAAAGAATATGAATGACATTTGGTGCTAAAATACCACGGTTTTCTACAAACATGAATTCAAATAAAGATGAAGCTTCTGGACATCGCATCATTAGGTGTGGCTTATAGATATGTTTTCAAGATCGAGCAAAAATTTAAGAAGAAGAGGTGAGAGTTTGGATATGAAAACTCCCCACAGCTGAAGTAGGCAAAAGGAGACCCCAACCCACAAAAAAAGAGATAGACAAAATCACAAAATCATAAAATCCCTTAGCAGAACACCGAATAATGTCTCTCCAAGTAGTCACTGGTGGAAGAGTTGAAATATTTAGAGTCATAGGAATATTCTAACTCTGAATCAAATCCAAAAGGATGGAAGCCTATTATCAATGTTGAACCTGGCACCACTTTCGCTACCACCAAATTCCAACCAAGTGAACTAGAAGAACTAGAGGACGGGGAACACATATTTAACTTACATATGTGGGTGAAGGGGGATCTTCTTCATTCATTGTCGATAGCAGCAGTCAGAATAACCTGATCTCAACAGAGGTCATCAAGCAGCTGGACCTATGGATGACACCACACCCACAACCCTACACCATCAACTCTCTTTGCCAAGGAAGAGATCTCCACGTTAGCCAACAATTTTGTCTACCCTACGACATCAATCCCTTCAAAGACAAGGTATTTTTTGATATTTCTCCCCTTGAAGTTTGTGATGTTATTTTATGACAGCCATATTTGTGGAATTGACATGTTGTGTATGATTCTAGACCCTGCAATGTTATTATTACTTTGGGTAAACAATTGTATAGGATACCAGAGGTAGCACCACCTACTGATATTTCTTTAATATCTGCTAAGAAATATAGTAAGGTCATTTCACAGACTGAGAATTTCATATTCTTTGTGATCCATGCTCATAGTAATAAGAAGCTTTCCTCCACATGTGTGGCCTCTACATAGATTCTCTCTTTGTAGCATAGAAAGTGGACATGATCGTGGAAGAGTACAGAGACATCTTCTCCTCACCCATTGGGGTACCAATGCACTGCCAAGTCAAGCATCTAATCGATCTAACCCCCGATGCATATTTGCCTAATGAACCATTCTATTGTTTCTTGTTGATGGAAAATTATGAAATCAAGTGTCATATCCAAGACCTGCTTCAAAAGGGGAACATCATACCTAGCTTCTTCCCTTATGGAAGACTAATTCTACTAGTGTAGAAGAAAGATGGGACCATTGATTACAAAGAATTAAACAAAATCATATTTAGGGACCCGTACCCAATTCCCTAAATTGATGAACTTCTTGACCAACTCAAGGGTGAAAATTTCTTCAGCAATATTGACCTAAAGTCTAGCTACCACTAGGTTCCCATCAAACCAACTAATGTATGGAAGAAAAATTTCAAATCTAAATAAGGTCTCTTTGAATGGTTGGTCATGTTCTTTATCTTAACAAATGCACCAACCACATTCATTAGGTTGATGGATGATGTATTGAGACCCTTCACCAACTCTTTTTTGGTAGTATATATGGATGAAATCCTCATCTTCAATAGAACTTGGGAGGAGCACATGGAGCATATTCAGCAGGTGTTGGGCACTCTGTGACAACACAAGCTATATGCCAACTTGGAATAATTCTCCTTTAGCATGAACAGGGTCCAATAATTGGGCTACATTTTTTATGAGAATGGGGTACATGTGGATCCAGCTAAGCTCCAAGTCATTCGTGATTGACCAGCCTCGACCACACTAACCAATTTTCACAGCTTCTTGGGACTTTCCAAATTCTACCCATGGTTCATGTTTGGATTATCCTCTATTTCATGGGCCCTTATCCAAGTGACCAAGGGTGGTGGAAGGGAAAATTTGTCATGGGGGAAGGCATAACAACGAGAAATTGATGATATGAAGCATCGCTTGTGCTCAGTCTAGTACTCTCCTTACCCTATCTGCAAAAATCGTTCGATATTGAGACTGATGCATATGACTATGTTGTAGGAACATTTTTCACTCAACATAGTCATCCAATAGCATATCATAGTGAGACACTCTCACATACCATCAAAAAATACCCCACCTATGATAAGGAAATTGATTCCATTGTGCAAGCCTATCGTCAATGGAAACATTACATTTTGGGAAAGGAGACAATCATCCACACTGATGACAAGCCTCTATAGTTCATACAGACACAAGGGAACTTGCATAATGACTACCATCAAAAGGGTTCCACATACTTGTAGCAGTTCCATCTCAACATCAAGTATAAGACAGGCAGCACAAATCATGCCACTGACTGCCTCAGTCAACCTCTCATGGATGCACCTACCACTGTGCTCCATTCATGTGGGCATGAGGCATATGAGTGGCCCTAACTTTATCAATGAGATCCTGAATTCACCACTGCCTATCAGCTATTGGGTATAGGAATGGAAGTCACCAATTTTCACATTCAAGATGGACTATTATGCCATACGGGCCATCTCTGTTTTCTTGTAAGCTAGTGTGCAAAGTTGATTTTGGAGGCTCACTACAATCAGATGGAAGGACATTTTGGCGTGGAGAAAATTGTGGTCGTTCTACATAAACATTTTTATTGGCCAAAAATTCCACATGACATCAACGAGTATATTATATATTGCACTGCCTATGCCATTTTCAAGCCATCCATCAAGAAGAAAGGATTATACACGCCTCTTCCTACTTCTGAAAGGCCTTGGTAATCCATATCAATGGATTACATGTCTGGTCTTCCATCCACCAAGAAAGGAAATGATTGTGTATTTGTGGTGGTTGATCAGTTTTTGAAGATGGCCATTCTCATAGCTTGTAAGAAGACAATCAAAATGAAAGATACATCCAAGATATTGTTCGAAGGAGTGTGGGTCCATTTTGGGATACCACAGAAGATCATCTCTGAATGGTACAATAGGTTCCTCATCAAATTTTGGTCGATTCTCTGGTCACTATTGAACACCATTCTCACTAAATCCACTTCCTTCCACCCTCAAACCAATGGCCAAACATAGGTCTTCAATCATATGATTGTCCACATATTTCACATGTATAAGTCTAAGATTCCGCATACATGGGATGAGATTATTCCCTATGTTCAACACATCTACAACACGGCTCTCCATAGCTCCACTGGCCATATCCCCTTTCAGGTGGGGTTTCGATTCAAACCCTTAGGTCCCATTGATGTTGCACTACCTATTGCAACCACACAGAAAGATTCTTCCCATGTTTAGTCTGAGGCCGAGAAAGAGACCATATTTATTGAGAGGATTCAATACCTTCGCCAACAGGTCCATGATATTTTTCATAAATCCAATGCTAAGTACAAGCATCGCCATGATCAACACCAGGTTACCACACAAGTTTCAGGTGGGATAAAAGGTCTAGTTACATTTGTAGAAAGAATTCCTTACAGGGACCCATCAAAATATCCATCCACTTCGCTATGGGACTTACACTATCACCAAGGCTATGGGTGACAATGATTTTGAGCTTAACAGTCCCCCCTTCCTTGGATTGCACCCAATGTTCAATGTGGACCACCTCTAGCCATATTTTCCACCATTATTGGACACCTCAAAGATCGCAAGATAGTTGAACCCCATAGAGCTTAACCCTAATTTCATGTAATAGGAATCCATTGATCATATACTGGATAGACAACTCAAGGGCACACACCAGTAGAGGATCAATCTTTATCAAGTTTTCAATGCAAGGAAACTCCTCCACCAAGGCAAGTGACTCACCCAGAGTCAAATTCAATAGAAATTTTTTCACCTGATGGGGACAATCAATGAAATTGAGAACATTTCTTCCTAAGGGGGGAGGAATGATCTAGGTGGATATTGGTGGCCACCAATCTATTTCAACTGGCTCCTCTTGACATTTTTTAGTTCAACACGGTCTTCTGTAACTGTTTGTAATTGTGGGTTCTACACTTTTGTGACTATCTGAATCCCTACAAAACTGCCAAGTGGATATTGGTGGTCGACCACCTAATCCAACCGACTTGTTTTGGAATTTTTCATGTCAATAGATCTTTATGTACTTCCAGGGTCATTTTGGGGCCCTAAACAATGTTTTTTTGGCTTCCCATAGTCAAAGTATAGATAGAGTTAGATTTTTATGGAATAATGTGTATTTCATGAAAATACCATTCCAATGGGCTATCACGTGCCTAAAACGAAGGTCATGCAAAAGTTACGACTGTGGGAAGTTGAGGTACCAACTTACCCATCGGGGCCCATATAACTTTTGGTGTTTCATCTCCTAGGGTTAGGTTTTTGGATGTCTACAATTTTAGAATTCATGAGTAATATTAAAAAGTCCTCTAGAGCCTCATTGTAATCATTCTTCTTACATAGATGCACATAGAAACCACATATCTTCTCAGAGATAGCTACCAACATTCGAGCAAGTTGTTTTGAGTTCTATAGTTTTATAGTTTCATACTATTTTATTTATTCAATAAAAGTTATTGTTCACTAGATATCTTTATTTTTCTCCGTATATATGTTTCATTGTATTCATTCTGTTATTCATTTTGTTTGGCTCATAAATATGGATCAACCATTATAATCCACAAGAAAAGAAGGAAAATGGAAAGACAAAAAAAGACACTAGGAATTGGTGCGACTTCCATAAGATCCCTTGGCATAAAACTATTGATTTCTGCTCAAATAATTCATTGGTGGTTGAGGTGAAATCCTTTGAACTAGATGTGGGTTCTGATTCTAAGTTAGAACTAGAAAAGGGGAGACAAATTATTGACATGGAACCTAGTTCCACCATTTCTACCTCCAAGATCCATCCCAGTGAACCTGATGAGCTAGAGGAAGGTGAGTGCCTCTTTCATTCACGAATGTGGGTGAAGGGTACTTCAATGCAATTTATCGTTGATACAAGTAGCCATAAGAAACTCATCTCACTGGAGGTCGTCAACTGGATAGCCTTTCCGACAACACTGCACCCAAAACCATACAAAATCAGATGGCTCCACCAAGCAAGCCATCTTCACGTCAGCCAACAGTGTCACCTTTCCTATGCCATCAAGCCCTTCAAAGATGAGGTATTGTGTGATGTTTCTCCTCTTAAAATTTGTGATGTTGTTTTTTTCCAACCTTATTTGTGGAAATTTCATGTTGTATATGATTCTAAGCCTCACAGTTTTATTATTACCCTGGACAGGAAATTTTACAAGATACACAAGGTAGTCCCACCTACTATCATTTCCTTGATCTCTTTCAAGCAATGTAGGAAGGTTTGTTGAAATAATGTAACTGCGAAGAGCATTCTTATTATTTTGTTATTGGATTAAATCCCCATTGTGGATTAATCATGTCATTATTATTATTCTTATTATTAGATTAATCCC
>JASDQU010188127.1:8898-20466 GCA_032191745.1 Picea mariana
TTTGCTAAGTCTCAGCTCTCATCTCTTTTTTTCTCCATTTCAATTTTTTTGTATAAGCTATAAATCCTAATCATTAGTTTGATTAAGGGTTCAAAATATTATTAAGAGGATCAAATTAGTATTATGCTAAGATATATGAGGGATACTTAGTTTTATCAAAGGGGATAGGATTAATTATGAACATGTTTGTAAGACTGTCCTATGACATCATTTAAAGTTTTAAATCCTTTCATCAAAGGTCATACATCATGTCATATATTTTTTCTCATCATTACTAAGATAGATAACGAATTTCAAGTCGTTTTTCATTCCAAATATGCCAAAGCACAAATTTATGTAGGGCATTATAGGAACTTCCACCTGTCCCTGTTTCATCATCACACATATGGTTGGAGTGAATTTGAGGACGTGGATTGTCCTACCTAGATGAAAGGAGGTTATCAAGTACCTAACCATATCACAACATGCAAAGGTGGTGCTGCTTTCAGTTGTTTGTACCTGTTACCCAGGGCGTCACGCAAAGGGGGTTTTTCAAAAGACAGTTTTCTTAAATCTAGTGTTTTATCTGTTTAAAATTGTAGTTGGTAAATTTAGATTTCCTCATTATATCCAGCAAATCCCATCTATATATCCACATAGAAGACATATTTCACTCATATATCAAGGAATCTAGTCTTCTGGTCGCAACAACAGGATGGGTAAAGGTGGACACCTGAACAAAAAAGAGACAGAAGGACTCGAGATCATGGAGGAATACAAGGATAGCAGACATATCTTTGACTAGGATGGTTGGTGTTAGCACTGAGATTCATCCTTGGACTGCTAGAGGATAAGCCCAATGCCCATAAAAATTAAAATGTATTAAAATGGTTTGAGGAGGTGGATCAGCAAGACTTTAAGAAAGGAAAAGATAATAGAGGTTACTACAGATCAGTCCTAGACCATTGGGAAATGGAGTCATAAGTAGTCTTCTTAATGAAGGCATTTAAACTAAATATTGGACAAATTATTTATGTGGTGATGAGGAGAAGGAAGACAAAATGGGTCTAAGTGATAAACGATGAAACATGGGAAATATGACAACAAATCCTCTACCACCTCAGGAATCCATAGATCAAAGATGCTACATCCAGACAAGAATAACAAAAACGAGCGTCTAAGAGATAAACGACGAAACATGGGCAAGATGAAAATAGATCCTATACCACCTCAGGAATCCATAGATCAAAGAGATTACATCCATAAAAGAAAAACAGAACATCATGTAAACTAAGAAGACAGTTTGATAAAAACAACTCAAAGGAATCTTTAATAAGATAATATTTACAATCCATGCCCCTTGGGCTTACAACTAAAAAATACAGAGCCCTGCTCCTAAAAATATCTCGGCTTTCCAGCCTCTGAACNCCCCCCACCAACAAAATTCTAAACTGATCTATTTATAATCTGATCATGCCACAACTGCCAGGAGTATGATCTGGCCATCTCATTTAAAGATTTTCGTCTATGCATCTTTCTGTCAGACTATGTGTGTTTCCTCCTATCAGACGCAAGCTCGAATCACTATGGTCCTACAAGAAGAAACCATCCATCGTGGTACCTCAGGCTGACATATCTGTCTCCTTTCCCATAGCTTCCAAGTTTCCTATTTATGGACTGAGTTGAGGCTTCAACTATCGATCCTTTTTCATTAATTGAATCCTCCTCATGATCGAGGTGAGGCTTAATGCCTAAGAGGGGAAGCCACGTGCTACTCTGAAATTTTTCGTTATACAAGAACGTGATTGCAGGGTCGTTAAAGGAGTTTTAGATTCACACAACTTTTGAGCCTGCAATTCACCACCTTTCACCATGTAGACCTTTCGCCTTACCACGGTTTCAATTACGGGACCGCTCAATAATTTTATCGTTTGAGCATGTTTTTTCCCCGCAATGAAATGTGGTCGTTGATCTAGTTGCGATCCATGATCTGGGTGCCTCTGGTAATTTAGTTCCCCTGCTAAAGTTTGACCTCCCTCAAACTCTAGGATCCTTCTTTTTGTTCCTGAGTTTATGTTTTAAGGCTATAAAACATACCATCAAGGCATCCGTAAATGATTTAAAGAAAAGATTTTGGAATAAGGAATCAAAGAAAGATCAGAGCAGATTCAGTTTCTCAACTGTCTCTGTCTTGCTTCCTGTTGTTCTTGGATGCTAATGTCTCACTCAATAGCAGCCCATGAATGTTCAAGCTCAACCCGGTTAGTTGTTGTCTGTAAAATAGTATTAAATAAATTTAAGGCAATGCTGGTTTGATCCTGAAGGCCTGGTTTAACGTTAGGTTGTCTGCTACTAGGGACAGTCATGGATGATAAAACTTTATTTGTTTATAAAGGGATTTTAATCAATTTGTTACTTCAGATTTCCAGAGATGAGATCAAGGAAAACAATTTTAAAATCTAAAATAGTAATGTAAACACATTCAAGGTCGTTTCCTGGTTTTGTAACAATTTCGAGAATTATAAACAACAAATAAACACCACATATAAATATAAGGCATTAATCAATAAAGAATCTTATATTTCAATAGACAATGATGAAAGAAAAAGGGAATTTCTAACAAGAGTTAAGAATTAAGGAACAAAAGCTTTATAGGTCTTAAAATTGCTAAAGCAATTTCAGAGGAAAGACTGTAAACCATTTAACATCCAAACCAACCTGAAAATATAAATCAATGATGTATATAACTTCAAATTGATTACTTGTTAGAAAAACATTTAAAGGGAAAATTTAACAGAGTATAATAAACAGGGGAAGACACATAGTTACAAAGTTGTAGGATCCAGAATCTCGTTTGCGATTTATATTCCTATGGATTTCAAAACTGATATTACAAAAAATGGCTCTCTCCAAAATTTCTGAAGCCTTTTCTCAACCTTTCGAAACTATATTTATACATTTTCATCAAAGCTTCTCGTTGGTGACTAACCAACTTCCTAAAATTTCAGTTACATAAAAATAATGTCAATCGTTTATAATTTCTTTTAAAATTCTAATAGTAAAAACATTTAAAAAAGGGTTTTAAGCTTGCATTGACGAACTTCCTTTTTCTACATCAACACACTGAACACATTTTCCCAAAAAATTTACTAATATCCTGGGAGCTTCAGGTATCTCATTTGCTTCAAATGAGAAAAATCTCCTCTGTAATTTGGACAACCGACTTTCTATCATTCTTTCTTTGAATTTAACAGTTTTCAACTTTAAACTTGAAATCGCCATCCACTTGTTGATCTCCGTGATGTTGATCAATTTGATGTTTGAAATCTCTGCTTTCTTTTCTTCCAACTCTTCTCTAAACTTCAGCTGGTGCTTGGCTATATTGACTTCGCCTAACAATCTAGAACAACCATCTGTTCCGATATTCAATGAATCTCTTTCAAAGAGATCGAAGATTCCTTGGCAATCCTCATTAACTTCTCTTATGATTCATTTATATTCAGTCAATTTTTTTTCCCACACTTTAATCATTATATCCCCTTTAATCTGTTCAGAAATAGATAATTTTTGAGCTTTTCCAATTTCTTCCTTTGATGAGAAAGCCACTGCATTCTAAAAAGTTGTCCTAGCTGCTTTATATTCTCTTTCTTTCTGTAACACATTCTCCAAAGACTTATTTGATTCCTGAAAATAATTCTGGATTACTTCCAGATTCAAGAACACTTTCTGTTGTTCCTCCTCTATTCTTACATATATCTCCGATGCCTGTGTCCTGAAATTTTCAATTTCAACTACTTGGTTAGCAATAGAAATAATCTTATCTTGCAAATTTTTATTTTCTTTTCCCAGCTTTCGAACTTGTTCCTGTGTGACCTGTATTAAGTGTTTTGCCTCATCCAAGTCTTTATTCAATTTCTGGATCTCTTGCATATCTTTAAGTCTAGCTTGTTCTAGACCCTTCTGTATTCCCCAACTAATATTTCTTTCATTTTCTTTTAGCTTGTCTTGCAACTGGATTATTATTTGATCCTTTTGTTCAAGCATAGTTGTTAAATTACCTACAAAATACATGTTTGTTGATGCTATTGCACCCATTGTACCTTCTAATTCTGTAGCAAACTCTCCATCCTTGAGTTTCTTTCCATCAATGATAACTCTATGCTTTTTAATCGTTCCTTCTCCTCTTGGATGAATTTCCTGTTTCAAGACTGCTCTTTTCTTTTTGCTAAAAAAGTAATCCGATGGGGGAATTTCATCTCTTGAAATCGGCTCTAGGTCACTAATATATAAAACTCCTTCATGAGGGGTTCCAAAATTCGACTGTAATGGAGTTAAAGAAGTGATAGGACTACCAAGTTCAGTTGAAGTTGTTCCTCCTATCTTTTCTGGAACATCGTCAAGAATGATTGGATTTGTTTCTAGTCCTTTTCCTTTCTCTGTCCCTGGTTCTTTTATCTGAGTACCCTCTATGTTTTGAGGAGGTATTTCAGAATCCTTCAACTTATCTTTGTCATTTGTTTTACCCTGAGTATTAGTTTCAAACCCTGGAGGGGTTTCTTCCTGTTCTGGCGATGGGGTCAGAATTTCACCCTGTAAAATTTTAGGTAGGTAGCTTCGCCTATGGATTTGAAAAGATGAAAACCCAGCCCGTGATTCAGGTGGCAAGGCCTGGACTCTATTCAACACTCTTCATAAGACTTAACACCTTTAAAAATATCATCATAAATAGAGACTTCATGTTCATATGCCTTTAAATTACAATGTATGTAATGCTTACTTATTATTTGGTAGGGGTCATATTTTCTATGCTCAATATTTACTAGCTTCACTTCTTCCAATGACTCGACCTCTACCTTAGAATGGTCTAAATTTGATAAAGGAAATTTCCCGACATGAACAGGGAAAGATGGCCATGCTTTTTTCTGAAGTGCTTTTAATTCCAACCCAATACCATCCTTGTCTAACTAATGAGCTACTTCTCTGCATACCAATCTGTCTGGTAAGAATTTCGGGAGTGCATGAGGAGGAATAGAACAGCCATAAACCCTAATATAGGAAAAAGTTTCCTCAATAAACCAGTCGGCAACCGGTTTAAGACTTTCTATGACTGCATCAGAAATGCGAGGGGGTTCGCATTCAAAAAATAATTTGTGCATAGGAATAATGAAAAAATGACAAACATCGTAAAAAACGTCTTTATCTTTTTCCTCCCAAAGGGCTGAGTGGCATTCATGAATGGGTTCTGGACATGAGATGCTCCAACTCCAATTCATTAATGGAAATGGGGTCATAAAACAGATCGCATCCATAATATATTCTTACATATAAAAAGACACTGGTTGTCCCTTTGACTTGGCTTCTTTATAATTTAAAATTTCTTGCGTCAAGTTATCCGATAAAATTTTATGCTAGTTAAAACTATTTCCATTTGAAACTTCTTCTAAGAAGGGTACCCAGTCTGCATGAAAGTGACAGGGATCTTTTCTTCCGAAAAGTCTGCATAACATCATGGCTACATAAACCATATATTCGTTTAAGGAAGATGTAGCATAAGCCCCATGAGAATCAGCCCTAAACTTTGTTTCAGACCTCGCCCATCCTTTAATCATGTCGGGGTATGTCTGATCTGCCTCAATACATTCTTTTCTCTGAAATTCAGCATTAAAGGTGTGTTTATAATTCGACGATAGTTTATACATTACTTGAATGTGCTCAGGCTGAAATGAGTTGACGATAGCTCCTTGCTCATTCTGAATACTCCTTGTTGGGATATCTACCTTATCCAGAGCCCATCCGACCATCTCAGTATATGCCACCAGCCTCAGATGCGCAGTAACCTTATGAAGTTCAGACTCAGCAACATCCCGTAGATGATTTTCAGAATCAGGGTCTGCATACTTTAACTCATCCTCCAGCAATTCAGAGATTTGAGCCCATGCTTTGATGGAGTGTATGGCGTGTGGAGTAGTATCTGAGATAATATCACCTTCCTGTGTGTCTTCATTTTTCTTCGGTGCTTTTTTAGGTTCCATAGCTCTGCGTTTGACTTGAGAACCTGTCACAGAAAGTGGATGAATAAGCTCATCTTTAAAATGAAAATACAGACGTTCGAACGTTTATTTTGAATATATCATTAAAATAATGAGATTTGTACATCTGTTACAAAGTTAAAGCTCTTAATGCAAAAGATATTTTCGGAGATATGCATTTAATGTCCATACTTAGATACTCTCGGCTTTTCAAATAAAACGAGAAACTTGCTTAATCGAAAAAGAAGCATTAATGTACACTTAAAGAAAAATTAACTTTAAACCTGTTTTGGAAAGAGGATTTATTAGTGTTAAGTATGGATTAAATTTGAAAACATCTCTTTTCGGGGTTTTGGAATTTGTGATGTCGAAAGGTATATCGTCGAAGAAACTCGATCGCCGAAATCACAAAATCGCGAAATAGCGATGTTTTATTTAAGATTTAAACGTTTTTAGTATGTTAATTAATCGAGATTAGACCCTTTTAGGATTTCGTTAATTGAAATTTTGAAAATCGAGATTTCGGGAAACCTGATGACATGAGACGTACTCTTACAGAATCGCGAATCCCAAAATCGTGAAATCGCGATGGCCTGTTTCTTTTAAACATGACTTAACGTATCTTAATTAACTAAGTAATCAAGATTAAGGCCAAAATAGAATTAGTTTAGTTTTAACGTGAATTATGAATCAGGATTTTGGAAATCGGGATTTTGGAGATTGGGATTTCGTGAAATATGATGACAAGAGACGTGTTCTTACAAAACCACGATTCCCGAAATCGCGACGTAATTATCTTAACTCTTAAATTTTCTTAAAAGAGAATTAATTAATTCGTGTTTTAATTAGGACTTAAACATATCGAGAAATCGGGGATCAGGGTTTCGTGATTCAATTAGCATCGAACATTTGTTTACAGAAAACCCCGAATCCCAATTTCTTTCACGTTTAAATTTAAAAAATCACAAATTTTGAATTACAGCCCACTTAAATAATTTTTCAAAGAGCATTGGAAAACTTATATTTTTGTAAACGTTTTCCCGTATTTATTCAAAAAAAAAAAAAAGATGATAAAAAAGGCGTCGCGAATTTAGAAATGACGAAATTCTTATTTTAAGAAAGATGAAACCCGAAAAACACAAAAAATAAAAACCTGGACCTTAAGGATTAAAGATTTTAAGATCTGTTTCAACATAGGCTCCAACTGGGGACCTCGTCTCCCTGCGGGATGAGGAGAACATGTAGACTCAGTGTCTTCATTGGGTAAATGGTGTCAAGGGTTTAATATTGATAAATTGTTTAAAGGAGAGGGAAAAAGAGATTCTATAAAACCTTTGAAAACCTTTTCAAAACTTTTATTTGCTTTAAACTCAGATGTAGTCTTCTTCATAATATTCTCCTTCTCGTTCTAAATTTAAGTTAGTATTAAGATGATTAGAACAATCTTAGGAATATTAACAGATTTGTAAATTTCAGCTTGCATCAATCGAAATAAAATTTATAATTTTTAAATTGAGAAGCTCTATTTTGACTTAAGATGAATATCCGGTTTCAAAAAACTGATAACTAGAATAGAGTGATAGATAAGTATGACAACTTTACAGACACCTCAGATATTGCTTCACTGCCAGTGGGCCTGTTCAGTACCCTGGTGAAGTTATCTGTCCCTTTTTACTGAATTTCCTTTCACCGCTTCGAGTGCTAATTTTATGCTCAGATATTGCTTCACTTCCTGCAGGCCTGTTCAGTACCTCGGTGAAGTTATCTATTTATTTTATATTTAGACGAGGGCAGTCATTTAAATGAATTTCCTTTCATCGCCTGTGGGAGTATATGGGGGAAGTCAAATATGAATTTCCTTTCACCATTTGTCTTATAGTTAGCTTGTGCATACAAAGCGGGGGCAATCAGTGATACTTAATATATCAGGGGTGGTTATCTATGTAAAAATTTATAATAGAAGTTTGTCAACTTTTTTTGATTATTCTACACCAATTTTTCTCAACTTTCAAAACCCCTCAGTCTGTAGAGAAAAGGGAAAAATTATTTTTAGGGGTTTTCTTTTGAGCAAGCTTAAAACCTCAGACAAACTGTTAAGAAACTTAAGATAGTCAAAATCAACTCAAACATAACCAGTTTTAGTCAGAGAATAAGAACTATGAAAACTGACCTTACTGAATTTAATAATTTGTTGATTTTCAAGGTTAATACATAATCTCTCCTACTCTAATAAGAAAGTCTGAAAACGTGAAAGATGGTATCGAGGGTATAAAAGGAGATTTTCAACAATCTGTAAGCTAGAAAACCTAGGTTATGATTTCAAAAATAACTCTTTGGACTTTTTTTTTATATTTATTTCGATAAGTTTTATATAAGCAACGCAAAAATTATATACATATATATTTTTATTTTTTTTTGGTATAAAAACTTAACTAATTTTTATTTTATTTTTTATTTATTTACAAAATGAGAATGGGTTTTCTAAAAGTGAAAAACAAAGCATTATATACAATGAAATCTTCTATAACTTAATTATTCCATATAATGCTTTAAAAAACGCCCATTAACAGGGGCATTCAAGATCTTACCATCCAAATTTTCAAGAAGAAATGAATTTTTTCTTTCAAAAGATGCTACCTTAAATGGTCCATACCAAATATGATCGAATTTACCATTTTTTCCTGAATCCTCTTTTCGAGCATCCCACCTCAAAACCAGATCCCCTAGGAGAAAGTTCTTGTCCTTGGCTTTACGATCAAATAATATCTTCATATCATCCTGGTACTTCTGCAACTTTTCATCCACTACATCCCTGTGCTGCTGAACTTCAATCAACTGGTTTATCCTTCTTGTGAGAGGATTTGGTTCTTCCTTCTCATCTTTCCATAGTTTCATCACAGGAAGTGCTAGGTTTATGGGCAACACTACATCAGTTCCATATACCATTTGAAAGGGAGAAGTATCGATAGACCTTTTTGTGCCTATCCGATTTGCCCATAGAGCATATTTTAAATGTAAGTGCCAAGATTTTTTATTTTCATTTAACACTTTCTTGATTATACTGATCAAGCTCTTGTTAGAAGATTATGCCAGACCATTTCCCTCCGGGTAGTATGTTGTGGAATGTCCCAACACAATATTATATTTCTGGCAAAAACTGACCATTGCCAGACTTAAAAGCCTGCGCATTGTCTGTGACTATCTTTCTAGGACAACCGAACCTAGACAAGATATTTTCTTCTAAGAAGTCTATAAGTACTGAATCAGTGGCCTTCCTTGTTGGGATGGCTTCCACCCATTTGGTGAAATAGTCTGTAGCAGTTAGAATCCATCTATGTTGGGCACTTGAATGAGGATTTATCTCACCTATGAAATCAAGTCCCCATTGCTGAAAAAGAGCTTCTATCTTGACTGGGACTAATGGAATTGTTGGTAGCTTATGTTTTCCTGCAAATAATTGGCAAGGGCTGCAAGCTCGTACCTTAGCTTTAACATTTGGGAAAAGTTTAGGCTAGTAATAACCAGCTCTCAGGATTTTATATGCTGTATCTCTCCAAGCGTGGTGTCCTCCATAGACTCCTTCATGAAATTGAGCTATAACTTCTTCTTTTTCTGATTTGATCAGACAGACTAAAAGGAAACCAAGCGGGTCTTTCCAGTATAATCGTTTTTCAAAAATATAGTATTTAACTGCATGCAACTTTAGCGTTCTAGCTTTGGATGGAGACAAGTCAGTTGGACATTTAAAAGTTAATAAATATGTTACTATGTCCTTGTACCAATTCAACGACGTGAATTTCTCCTCGATCCTGTTTTCGACTATTTGGTCCTCAAGTTCATTCACGTCTATCCATCCTTCTTCCTCCTGAGCACTTTTTATCCCAAGAGCCTTGAAATTGGATTCAGCTAAAAGTTTAGCTAAACCCTGTCCCTTTACCAATTTGGTCGGTTTAACCTCCAAGTCGAACTCTTGAATTTTTTCAAGCCATCTTCCACTTTTACCATCACTGTCTGCTTGAACCAAGATATCCTTTATAGCACTAGTGGGTACATATGCAATCACTTTAGAATGTAAAACATAAGTTCTGAAAGCTTTCAATGCTTTTACCATAGCATACGCTTGCTTTTCCATTATATTGTATTTGAGTTTAGCATCACGGAGGCTTTTGCTAAAGAAGGCTATCGGTTGCTCGAAACCTTCTTCGTTCTTCTGAAGGAGTATAGAAGCAAGCGTGTGTTCAGAGGCAAATGAAAAAATAAGAAAATATTTGAGATAATCTGGGCTCGCTAGTACTGGTGCCTCACTTATAACCTTCTTAATATGGGCAAAGGATGCCTTAGCTTCAGCTGTCCATTTTACTTCACTGTTTTTTTCAGAGCATATCTGTAATCAATTTAACAATTTTAGCGAAGTTAGGAATAAATCTTCTCAAGAAATTTATTTTTCCTAAAAATGATTGAATTTCTTTCACATTCTTAGGAATAGCTATTGTATCTATAGCCTCTACTCTTATAGGATCAATCCTGATTCCATTTTGGGATACGATATGACCCAACAACTTTCCTTCCTGCATAGCGAAATGAGACTTTTTAGGATTTAAGGATAGACCAAACCTGCGGCATTTTTCAAATTTTTGTTTGAGATGAATCATATGGTCTTCATCCAATTTTGAAAAAACCAGTAAGATCATCTAAATATATGACTACAAACTTGTCTCGTTCACCGATGAAAGCAATATCCATCACGCATTGAAAAGTAGTCCCTGCATTCATTAGTCCAAACGACATTTTATCGTACATAAACGTGACCCAAGGAGTAGTAAATGTGGTTTTTTCTTTGTCAAGATCACTGACGACAATCTGATTATAACTAGAAAATCCGTCAATCATTAAAATTCTATTAGCCCCTACTACTTTTTCAAGAACATGGTCCATTTTAGGAAGAGGATAATTATCTTTAAGAGAAGATTTATTAAGATTCCTGAAATCAACACATAATCTGATTTCCCCATTTTTCTTTCTAACTAGGACCAGATTAGCTACCCAATCAGAATATCTTAGGGGTACAATTATCTTAGCGTCAAGAATTTTTTTAACTTCTCGTTCGATAACAGGTAATAAAATAGGGTTAAATTGTCGGAGTTTTTGTTTAAAAGGTTTGACACCCGGTTTGAGAGGTATTTTATGTTCAATTACAGAAGTGTCATATGTTTTCAGTTATTCGTACGACCATGCGAAAACATCTTTATATTTTCTTAACAGCTCCATGTATTTGTTTTTGTTTTCTTTTGATAAATATTTGGATAGTTTAACCATTCAGGGGTTATCTTCAGTTCCTATATTACAATCTTCAACCTCCTCTGGTTGGGGTTGTAGAGTAGTTTTAGAACGGATGTCATCTTGATTAAAAATTTAACATCCCGCTCGGGCGCACATGCCAAACTTATTCTTTGAGGACACTTGCTCGCAAGTGATCTGGATTTATATGATAAAACTTTTCTTTCATTATGATGCATTGAGTTATATGACAGGATGTTTTTACTACCTTGGTGTAGACAGG
>JASDQU010188130.1:0-20349 GCA_032191745.1 Picea mariana
CAATAGACAAGATATGGCCATAAGAAGTATCAACATCTATGTTTCTCCCGAACTTTTCCATCAAGTATATGAAGAATCACAAGGATTAACTCCAAATTAATTATGGACCAGATTGGAGGTTCTATTTGGGAATAAAGAATATTGCGAAGATTTCATGCAGGAGATCGAACAGATAGAGCTAGAAGAGAAGCCATCAGAACATCAAGCCTCTTATTATGAAGAGTCTTCTACAAACGTTTTTGAAGAAATTAGTATTCCAATAATTAAAGATGATGTGTACTCCATTTCAGATTTATTTTATGAAATTCATGTGGAAGATATATGGCATGCATCTTAGGAGTCACATGCAGACACTGTTGCATGCACCATGCATGCATCTCAGGAGACAAAAAGGGAGCCGTGCACATCAGACACCATTCTGATATTTTGTAAGAAACACTTGTAGAAAAAAATTGGATATTTGAATTCCTCTCAGCAAAATATCCAATTTCAAAAAAAAAATCATGCAAAACAGAGTCTGGAAAGTGAAGTTATGATCATTTCAAAATCAACAAAATTTCAGCATTTTTCCGGTAACGTCCGTACGGTGTTCACAATTTCATCCAAAATTTATTTGGATATTATTCATTATAAGAAGATAAAGTGAATATGTGTGGAAATATCAATGATGCATATACTTCATCAGATCCATGAAGACATCTACATCTTCAACAAAATCTTCAAAGAACACAAACTTGCACAGTTGCGAGGTCTTCTTGGAGTGAAGGACATGGTTGCTTAGCAACTGCCTTTTGTTCCTTCTCATTTTTTATTTTATGCATTGTAATTTGAGGGGGGGGTTTGTTCCCATGAGGTTTTCCCTCTTTCCTCATTTAGTTCAGTGTATCTTTTTTATTTGGGTACCTAACATGGCCTCATAGTTGGGACCCATTCTTTATTTTCACCATAGTGATGTTCAGGGGGGGTGTTGAAGTTACTTCACACACACCTAGGATTTATTTTTCCTAAGGTTATTCCTTGTTAATTAGTCATAATTAGTCATTATCCAGTCTCCTATATTTTAGGGGAGAATATTCCACCTGGAGAATATTCTCTTTCATTTGACACTTCAGTTTGACTAGTTGAGTTGAGTTTAGATGTTGCATTGGTTTTGTCACCATGAAACATTGGGATCATTACCAACTCACTACTCTTTGTTCAATCAGTTAACTGAAGACTAGTTGACTAGTTAAATGAGCTAGGTGGCAGTTCACTCCCGTAACTTCCCGAGAGACTAGACTAGGTGGCAGTTTACTCTTGTAACTACTGGTGTGTGTCTAGATCAATCTAGACCACCACTATGGCTCATTAGTTACTCATGTATCCTATATCTATTCTAAATTATTTACTCTTTGAGTGTGGAATACAGTTAATGAGGATTCTTCCATTCTTTCTATCTTGCTTCTTCTTTCTCAATTTCTCTCTGCAAATCTGTGTAGTATTTTCTAGCTATATCTATTTTGTGCAGGTTCAACACATTCACACTAGCCAGTTTTTACAGGAAGTTCATCAGAAATTTTAGTGGAATTTGTGCACCAATGATGGACATAGCCAAGAAAAGACATAAATATTTTCATTGGATAGAGGAAGCATAGAAAAGTTTCAAATTGTTGAAGGAGAAGATAACTGGACAACCAGTTTTGGTTCTGCCATATTTTAGTAAAACATTTCAAGTCAGATGTGACGCAAGTGGATTCGTGGTTGGAGAAGTCTTAAGTCAACACAATAAACCAATTGCATACTTCTATGAGAATATGAAATAGACGAAGATGAAATATTCCATGTATGACAAAAAGTTTTATGCAGTCATATAGGCGTTGAAGAAATGGAGACATTATTTTCTTCCGAAGGAGTTTGTTTTGTATAGCGACAATCATACTTTACAATTCATAACTTGACAGGAGAAATTGAACCAAAAACATGCAAAATGGGTTGAAGTTATGTAGAACTTTACTTTTGTTACAAAGCACATTTATGGTAATGCTAACAAGGTTGTTGATGCATTGAGAAGGAAATGTTTGATTCTGCAGAAGTTTCATGTGAAGACCTTAGGTTTTGATATCCTTAAGGAAATGTATAGGGATGATTCAGATTTCAAGGACGCTTATGAAGCATGTGAGAATCCTGTTCTGAGAGACAGAAGCCAATGGATTGAATATTTAATTCAGGATGGATTATTATTCAAAGGAAATAAGTTGTGTATTCCGAAGAGTTCTATGAGAGAGAATCTTCTGAAGGAAAAAAATAGTGGGGGATTGGCTGGACATTTCAGCCATGAAAATACATTTGCACAACTAAATAGTTTATATTATTGGCCAGGGATGAGGACAAATGTCAAGAAGTTTGTCAATATATGTAGAATTTGTCAGCACGCAAAGGGAAAAAGGTAGAATACAAGGTTATATCAACCTTTACCAGTACCAGAGAGGCTGTGGGATGCGATAAGCATGGATTTTGTGTTAGGACTACCGAGGACACATAGAGGTTTTGATTCCATATTCGTGGTAGTTGACAGATTTTCTAGAATGGCACATTTCATTCCATGTTAGAAAACCAGTGATGCAACTCACATTGCAAATATGTTTTTCAAAGAAGTTGTTAGACCTCATGGTTTACCCAAGAGTATTATTTCATACAGGGATACCACATTTGTTGGTCATTTCTGGAGGACACTATGGAAGATGTTGGAAACAGATTTGTCTTTTAGCTCAGCATATCACCCTCAGACAAATGGAAATATTGAGGTATTAAATCGAATCTTAGGAGACTTATTGAGGAGTTTAGTAGTTGAACATCATAGCCAGTGGGATCAAGTTTTGCTGCAAGTGGAATTTTCATATAATGACCAACCTAACAGAAGCACAGGATAGAGCCCATTTCGGATAATGTATAGAATGCAGTCGAGAGGAGTATTTGAGTTGAGAGACTTAGAACAGAGTGAGTTCAGAAGTGTTGGAGCAGAATATTTTGCAGTAGAGATGCAAGAGCTCTGTAGTAAGATTAAAGAGAGGTTGCAGAATTCCAACCAGGAATATAAGCGTAGAGCATATCAACACATAAGAGAACTTTAGTTCAAAGTGGGAGATTTAGTTTTAGCACATCTAAGAAAAGAAAGGTTCCCAAGGGGAACATACAATAAACTGAAGATGAAAAAGATAGGGTCGTGTAAAATTTTAAGGAAATTTGAGGCCAATGCTTATGAAATAGAATTTTCGGATGGGTAGGAATATCACCTATATTCAATGTATCAGATCTGTATCCTTATAGAGCAGGTGAAGCAGGAGGAGAAAAGAATTAGAAGAAATTTTAATGGGTTAAACAGATGCCTGTAGCTGAGAAGCCGCAGATGGAAAGGATCATTGATCAGAGAGTTAGCAAGAAGACCCAGAGAAAGACATATTTTGAATAATTGGTAAAATGGAAAGGACACCCGATTGAAGATGCCAGTTGGGAAAGTGAAGCAAATATCCAGAAACATGGACAGATGGGGCAGGATCTCATGAACAAGAGTTCATGAATTTTTCATCTAGGGGATTATGATGCAGGAGCATCGTAAGCAAGCCAACAAAGCAAGCACAAAAAGCGGGAGCAGCTGGAATCGCACCAGGTCACATTTTGAGAATGTTTTGAATTTGAAAGATAAAACATTAATGTAATATCTGGGAAGATATTTTTTCTTTTATCATTTGGAGATTGTAACACAAATCTTGACATCACTTTCATCTGTCGGACATGAACATTTAATATATTAAATGTAAGGTAGTTGTATCTTTTAATTTCGATTAGATAACTTGTAGTGTAGGAGGGAAAACTCTAGAAATCTCCCTCACATGTATGGTATTGTAAGATTATTCTCATTGTAAGTTAGAAGTTGTAGAGAGCAAGAGAATAGGATAGCATAGATTCAAAGAATTTGTACGAATATATAGTTGTTTGTATTGAATACATGTACAGGGACACTGGAAATTACTACAAGAATTATTTAATCCATTTTTATGGTGTACTAATGGTTACTATTTGCATCTATTGAGTGGTATGTTTACAGTTAATTTCAGTATTTGTTATGTATTTGTTTCACTATTGTGTGTATGCATGATTTCATGTTGAATGTGTGAATTCCACAAGAATAAGAGTATGAGTTTCAATTGTTTCTCATATTGAGAATAACTGCAAAGAGTGCAGTGAAGGTCCGCAAGGAGTGCATTGACAAGATTCCGAGTTTCATCTCAGAAAATCTTAGGAGGGATATCGTTGTTCTCATACCTAAAAAATTGAAGGTATATCATAGAGCCATGCAAGGAGTGCACAATCTGGTTGAAGTCTCAAAACTTTCTAACCTAGGGAGTGGTTGAAGAGTTATTGTTGCAAGGAGTGTGCAGAACTGAGAATTTCAGATAATCAAAGATTAACGAGAAGTTGTAGGAAGTGCATATGAGAATCCCTTAGGAATCTTGAGCTTGAAGTAAAGTACAAGTTCAGGAGGGATAGAGACTTCATGGAGTTCAAAGGAAGACGAGGCTCACAGAGGCTTCACAGAAAACCAAGTTCAGGAGGGAAGATGCCAAGTTGTTTGGCCAGGAGTTGCTAGGGAACTCAACGGACGGTGGATAAGTCCATGAAAGGATATTTTCAATTTAATCCAAACCATTGGTGAGTGGAAGGACTAGAGCTGTAGATCTGGCTTAGATGGATTTCAGGAATCGGGAGTTGGAGCGTCGGGTTTGCATTGTGTAGTATTTCTGATCTCACGAAATGTGAAGTCACGACGTGATCATGGTCGTTGATCAAGGAAGCCCCAGGATCATTGGAACTAGTATGAGGGAAGGCCCCATATCGGGTTTTGGGGTTTCGAGGTTGTAGAGTGTTGGGATTGTGTCACAAAAACACTCCCAAAATCACGAATCGTGAAATATCTTGTTGTGTGACCCGTGGTTATAGTGCGTGGTAACATGGAAGAGAAGACTCACGCCCAGTGTTGGATTCACGCAGACAGGGTTTTCATAGGAGGGCCTGTGGTCGTATGTTTTGGAGGTTCTAGTAGGAACTAAGAGAGCCACTTCGGCTCAGGGAGAGTGAAGATCCAAAACTCGAGAGGTCACTAGATCCCTGCTGAGGTGGGTTGCTGCGTCAAAATTGTATGGCAATCATTCAGGAATTTGATCTAGACATGAAACCTGCCAAAATAGTCAAGGGTTGAGGATTGTGTAAGCTAGCTCCTAAGGCCCAAGATCTGATCAACGTAGAAGACTCCAATTGGGAAAATGAATTGTCATTATGTTGTTGCAAAACCTTATTCATTCCTCCTAGGAAAGCATCCTGGTATGGAAACCTGTCTTATCTCCTACACCATGGAACCTATCCAAAAAACCTAAACCCTAGAGAAAGGAGAGATCTCAGGTTGAAGTCCGCTCAATATCGCCTCATATATTTTGTTCTTTTCTGTGTAAACTATGATGGACTAATCCTTAGATTTATTGAACATGATGATGTAGAAAAGGTACTGAGAGAAATTTATGATGGTCGAGGGGGTGGAAATTTTGTAGGAGAAACCATGGCTCAAAAAATATTAAGGGTGTGTTATTATTGTCCTACTATTTTCAGGGACGCTCATGCATATTCCAGGAAATGTAAATCTATGTCAAGTAAGATCTGGTAAGGAAAAGAGGGAAACCATTCCAGACCATTCAATCAATGGGGAAGAAATTCCATAGGACAAATTACTCCTAATTATTTGAAACAACATAAATATATATTGACTGCTACATATTATTTCATGAGATGGACAGAGGATATCCATCTCATGCATGTTAATGAAAAGGTAGTGATCCAATTTTTAGAACAATAACTAATAATGAGGTTTGGGATACCCTATGTCCTCGTTTTTTACAATGCTACCTACTTTTCTTCCATACGATTGATAGAATTCTCCCTTGATAAGGGGTTCATAATAAGATATTTTTCAAACCTGATGATAATTATAATTTTTTTTTATTGAAAACCATAGGAATTGGCACAATTTTCTTCATAATTTCCTATGGACTAATAGAGTAACACCTAAAGAAGCCATAGGAAACTCTTCGTACTTTCTGGTATATGGGAAAGAAGCCATTCTTCCAAACAGATTGTATCTTCCATCTTTACAGCTTTCCCAAGAATCAATAGGTCATCCCTCATCCGCTCTACAACAAAGGATTGATACCCTTCTCATGTTGGATGAAGAAAGATAAAAGGATAAAGTTAAGTTCACTACTCATATGCAGGTAGTTAAAATATGGTTCTACAAACGAAGGCCAAAGAAAACAATATCGAGGTAGGAGACCTAGTCTTGAAGTGGGATAAAGCAAACGAGTCCAAACGAAAACACTCAAAGTTCCAGAATCTATGGCTCATACCTTTTTATGTGGTTGAGAATATTGGGGTAGGCACATACCGGTTGTAGAATCTGAGGGGAGAATATGACACCCTCCTAGTGAATGGCCAGGCCTTAAAACAATACTTCACCTAAAAAACAAAAAACATGTGTGTCTTTTGATGTTTTGTTTTTGTTTCTTTTTAGAATACATTTTGATTAGGATGAGTGTGTAGGTTTAGGGAAGACCATCTTCAAGATCCTTTTTATTTCTTTTGATTTTTGTTTTCTTTTAATTAAGGTGTTTTTTGTGAAGCAATAGTTGAATTTAATAAATGCATTTAAGCAGACTATGCTCTTGACCTACACTTACATGCGAAACAAGAGACGTTGGGAAAAGACAAATTTTCAAAATCATTTTTTGTCTTTGTAAGCATAATACCTGGGGAAGTGATGAAATATATTCCTAGTGTCCTGGTAGAGCTAAATGGAAAGATGTCTAGATGGAAAGAATCACATGTACCTATGGAGAGATCTAGGGAAATCTCCACCTTAACACTTTCACCTTGTCAAAAAACAAATATCCTCCTCTATAACTCACTCTTGGTATTTATGCCAAAAAAAAATGATTCATAAAAAGAGCGTAAATTCTGAGAGGGTATGCAGATAATTTCTTCGGGGCTATGGACGCTCACTGGAAGTGGAGCAAGGTCTGTGATGTTGGGGTGACTCCGTTGGGGCTATGGACACTTGCTGGCAGTGGAGCAACACAATGAGAAATGAATGATAGCTAAATGTCCTCATGCCAATGGACACCCTACCCAGATCTTGTCTAGAAAGGACATGGATTCGGTTAAAAGGAAAGGGGGTAGAAAATCTAAACCCCATAGGAAGATCCGATTTGCGAACCTGGGAAATTGTATACATATTGATAGAAAAGGTTTTGTTGAAAATGAATAGAATAAATCTAGATGGTTTCTCAACCAATTTGCATAGGATAAGCACAAGGGAAGGATAAAAAATTATGTTTTCTCCTACAAAATCACCATTTGTTGAGCACTCAACACACCCTAAACGTTTTTGTGAATTTTTTCTTTTGGGTACCACTCTCTTTTCTAAATAGAGTCATTTGTGAAGGAATCAATGGGTTTTTTCCATTGTTATGTTTTATAATTGATCACATTCATTTTGGTTTGAATCTTTTGAACATATTGATTTTTTCTCTAAGTAAACCTGGCATTTAGACTAAGTGTACACAACCTTAAATTTGAGCCACGTGTCCATTATTGACATCATCAAAATCTGAAAGGAAACATTCCCACATAAAAATGATAATTTTCGATCGTCGATCGTTGAAGTACCGTTGGCATCGGAAAAATGGGAGAAAGGGTGTGTCGATCATGGATTTTGGCCTATGAAAAAGTTTTCTAAAAATCGTTGATGTATCATTGGCATTGACAAAATACGAATGGAAAATTGTCAACATAGGAGACAAAAATCATCGATGTCCTATCATCGATATATCGTTGGCATTGGTGAAGAGGAAAAAAGGGAACGGTAACATGTGTCAAAAAGGCAATCATCAACACCGAAAAAAAATGCTCCTCATGCCCGAGGGGTCAAATCAACCACCACATGTTTTTCCATGTAAACAATTTGTATTTCTCAGGTATTACCCACATCATCTTTTGATGTCCCCCATGTCATATCTATATTTCCACATTAACATCCTGGGGAAGTTTTGGGTCGGCATCAGAACTTTTTCCTAGAGGCACCAATGAAATAACGTCAAAGACAATCCACCAACGCCGATGCAATCATTATCTATCGACTAATTGCTAGAAAACTAAACTTCTAGTTTCAGTTTAAACCTTTACCTATTGACACTGACAACCTTGGTCGATCTGCGATCCTACTTATCCCTGATACCGATCATACTAGTTTCTTGTAAATATGAAAAAGCTTGGTAATTCGATGGGACACCTCCAGCTTAGATGAGACATAATTTTTCGATTTGATAGAAAAATTAAATTTTCGCGCAACCTACACCACGATCCCACACGCCGACCAACTATTGAAATTTAAATTTGCCGATTAACTATGAAATAATACGCTATGGTGCCGACAGCCGGTGTTGCATTTAATATTAAACATAGTGTGGATTCTATGGTAGATTGTGCAGACCGCATTTACACTTGACGCGACAAGGTAAGTGTGTTTTTTGTTTAAATTTGAAAGGTTTATGCCCAAACATGGTATTATGTTCACAAATCACTTGTCTCTCGAAGCAGACAAAGAAGAAAGAGAAAGCATCGAGGAGGTTACAACCCACTCTCTAACTTTGATTAATAGTAAGACCAGGTTAATCTCTTGCAAGGAAGAGGTAAGCATTGTCTTTACCATTTCTACACTTATGATTGCGTCAATAACACTTGTCAAGGTTGGCTAGTGGCTCACTATAGTATATTTTCTTTTCTGCAGGAAAATGCCTCCAAGAAATCCAATGACCAGGAACTCACCAAGAATGCCCAAAATGAAAGAACCGTAGTTCGTCGAAGGGTCTACTCCAAGCACTGTAAGGGAGCTTGATTTTGTCTCAAAGACATAATCAGTTATCTGCACTTCTACCAAAAATCGGTTTCCCCAACCTCTAACATTCGATGACACAGAGGTGAGCACCAGATCTAAAGTAATGCTCCCACGTTGGGGAAATATTTTTAAAAAAATCAACCAAGATGATTACCCAGAGTTTACACCCCACAATGACCCAGACATCAAGATGTTGGATGACCAAGTTTTCCCAAACATCAGGCGATCATATCTACATATGGTGCCTTGCGGGACCCCATTTTTTCCTTGCATTGAAACCCTAGTATGGATGATTGACCACATAGACATGACAAAATGCATAACCAATAATGAACAGGGTGAATGTGTGGGTGTCTTTCACCCAATAGAGGTCCAAAAATACTACAAGCTCGGAGACACAGAGGAAAGGATACATACAAAATTTGTGGCTAGATTTTATGAGTTCCATGAAACTAGCAGGTTATTGGCCTCATGGTGGAAGGAAGATAATAATTTCACAAACAGGAGAAAGGACCGGTATAACATAGTAAACCTTAGGGAACCATATATGTATTTAATGGCTTTAATCTGCCGATATATATGGGGGAAAATTTTGCTCTAATTTTTTAGAAGCATGGATTCCCTTGGCATTTACCATGGCAATCTTTGGGAGTATTTTCAACTAGGGAGCCATCATTTCCAAACAGCTAAGCATTGGCATCCTATAGGCCTAGACACCAAAAGATGGAGAAATGTCAGTTTTCCACATGGCATCGTACCTGTTGGACGTGATCTACGCAAGAAACATTTTCACAGGTATGAATTTAAGATGGCCTGTTTTTGAGTTACCCATGTATGTATATTTCATCATTCTGTGGGAAAATAGGTACATTAAATTTTTCGTCCTGATATGCAATGAGTTCATAGCCCAAGTGAACTTCATTATATTTAGAAAAGAATTCCCAAGGCTTTCAGCGACAACCAAAAAGATGATTTCCAAAGTGGGCCACTAGTATTTTGAAAAAAATATCACTTATATCAGAGTGTTCGAGGCTATTGGCACACCACTTCTACTCCCCATTCATGTCCCATATTGTCTCATTTTGGGATAAATTTGTTACCAGACCATTATGTAAGGCTATAATGCCTCTTTGGTAAAGGACAATAAGAGGGCTTTCATACCCTGTCGTTTTCATATAGGGTTTTACATGGTAAAATAAACTTCATAGGTGAAATAAGATGGATTGAGCCATATTGAGTATTGGTTCCCCACAGGTCATTTTTGCAAGCATGATCCAAAAGGCCTGGTAATCCAACACACGTCGCAAGTGTCTTCATGTTGGCCATATGCTCATGATAGCTTTGAAGATGAGATCTTCACCGAGGGCACCCAGGACTAGGAGGAAGTGCTCCATAGAAGGGATAACCCAAACATGACCAAGTTCAAAGTAATGACTATGGATAAGAAATTGGAGAAAATAGAGAAAACAAATCAATAAGTCCTCAATTTAAGAGAAGAAAACAAAGAATTAGAAGCAACATAGGCACAACGAAGGGGGATATTGTTACTAGAAAAAGTTGAAAGAGATATACAAATATTAGGAGAAGTTCCCCCACTTAAACCTTTGATAGGACCCTTGAGGATTACCCCATCAAATAAAAGTAATCATGAGAAAGAGATTAATGTCTCTTTCTACTAGAGGAGACCGTTAATCAAGAAAACCTCGACCCTATGTCACCATAAGGAGAATTGTTGGTGACTGCTATAGTTCAACAAAGGTCAAAAAGAGTATCAAGTGGGATAGGTATGCCTATTATACTCATAGATTTAATCACT
Organism: Picea mariana; assembly: GCA_032191745.1. NCBI lineage: Eukaryota > Viridiplantae > Streptophyta > Pinopsida > Pinales > Pinaceae > Picea > Picea mariana. The sequence goes on from JASDQU010188130.1 coordinate 10,794, forward strand.
ATATATGACGATGAGGAAGGTTCATAAGCTTCACGCATAACCCTAGTACCAATCACACAAGAGGAGGAACTAGGGGAAACATCTGCTCCAACTTTCGATGTTTTGATCCCAAATCCCCAGGAAGGCGACCATGAGGCTAGGAACACTCTTGACATTATTTTTCCCAATTATCTGGGAACACAGGCTTAGGGTGACAACTCTAAGAATGACTTGGATACAAATGAACAAGAAAAAGGAATTGGGGAGCCATAAATTGGCATCTCAATAATTGAATTCCCAACTAATGTCGATCCTTCACCTACTTCCCCAGCTAGAAAAAAAACTTCTTCATATGACGAGGAACAACAGAAGGCCGAATCACCAAAGCATACATGAACCTCTCCTGCTAAGGAATTAAAAGAGACTATCATGGAACATCTCTATACGATAGGAAGCCTAGGAAACACTTTATCCTGGGGAGATCAACAGATTCCTGAACCAATAGATGAATTCGTTGATATATAGGAAATTGCTTATGACAGGGAAATGAAAGTTGTGATGAGAAGAACAATAAAGAAAAGGAAGCTCACGTTGAATAGCACACTTCTCATAGCCAAGAAGGAAACATTGTTTGACACAGAAAATTATAATATTACTGAGCTAATCAGAGAAGGTATGTCCATAACCGATGCCACTTTAGACAGGGGAAAAATGGATGAAAGGGAGGTAGCCACCACAAAGAAAGACCTGGACCATATGTGACATCAAGCAGAGTATTACCAAAATTCAACACAGGAATTGGTACTCTTGAAAAGTGAGTTTCAAGAGATGTATGCGTAGTTCAAAAGGGAGAGAGACCTATTCATTGCTCGCATAGAGGATTTCCAAGAAGATACCCTCATGGGGTTGAAAACCTATAAATACATGAAACGATGGTATGAGAAGGCACATCAAGCCTTAGTGTAGATATACTACATCAATAAAGTATAGAAGGTTCGAGATACATAAAATCATGGCATCTAAGTGCTAATGGATAGAAACATTGACCGACTAAGGAAACCAACTGAATATTGGGTAAGCATGGTCCAGGAACCCCAACAGAAAATGCAGAAGAGATGGGAAAAATATGAGAAAGATTGGGAGAAAATCAATTAGGAAATGAGGAATACCAATTTTCTAGAATTTGGTCCACCGAAATATTTTTTCGATCTATGTGACATAGTTAAGCGACATGCAGAGCAAGAATAGGTGTACAAAGCATAGATTTTGCAGGTTTCAAGCATGATCTTGGGTCAAGTGAAGAAGTTCATGGAGCATCCGATTAAATATCTCCTAGTCTTACAACTCTTGAGTGTCAAACTATTCAAGTACAAGGAAAGGGAAATTGATATGAAGGAGGTCCTCTCCACTCGGATGGATCAACATAGGTTCCCATATGTAAATACATGTGAATATCCCTTTTGCAGATGGTCAGAGTACAAGAGGAACAATCCACTTCAGTAAACCACCAGATGATCAAAAGAGGAGCAAAAAAAAACATATAGATAAAGTTCACCACGTGGCATTTTCTTAACTTAACACAAATTTAGTAGTTATTTTTTTCTAAATAGGGGAAATGACCTTGTGTCAAGGGTTGATGGTTTTGGAGAGAAAGAATTTTTATGGAATTTTGTAAGAGAACTATTTCTATGAAATTTGTTTTAATTAATAAATTTTGTTTAGAACCAAAGACACTTCTTTCATCTGAGGCATGAATGTGATTGGAACAAGGATGACTATATCCATATTTGGATTCAATATTTGTTGTTGTATTGAGTTACATTTGTTGTAGTTGTTATTCAAAGTTATCTTATAATGTTGTAACAGTTCTTTTATTATATTTGATGAATATAAATTGATTGTGTTACCGTGTGATTGATAATAGAGCATTGAAAATTACTTTTTCTTACACTAACTTCTTGTCACATATATATTTTATTTTTGTAATTGTTATCTCAGACAATGTTGAATGTCTACTAATAAAAATGGTATTAATGCTAGTTTGAAGTAGTTTAGATATTCTTTGTCTGCATGCTAAGGTATAAAGGTTATCTTGCAACCCATCCTTCCCCCAACACATAATTAGCTTCCCTCTATCATCTAGTTTAAATCTTTATATTTATTTTGTTATAAACGTTAGAAAAGAACCAAAAAGAGAACTGCATAACCTGAGGAAATATTTAACAGAAAAGGCATATATTTCAATCACGATTAAATCCCATTGATAATTCCAGACATATCAATAATTTGGAGAACCTTACCACTGATCAAACACTTATGATTCTAATGGATCCTCTTAAGAGGGTTTGGTTCCTGTTGTTGAGTTAAAGGGATCTCAAACCCCTCAACAGAATGCTATCAATATTTGGGTTTTCTATTGTTCCAATATTTCCCTTATTGATCTTTAGTGGTGCAACACAATCTTCTAAATCTAGCTTTGGACCTTCTACATCTCTCTCTCCTTCAACTTTTGTAATATTGATGTTGTGTGGGTTTTCTTTTGTTGGATCTTCTTCCTCCGCGACATGATAACAATGTAACAATTGTCCGACTGTTTGTTTCTTCACATTTTGATAAGCTATCACAATATTTACTTCTAGTTCTTCAAAAATCTTGTCCCTTACTACCTTCAGTGTTGTATCTATTTCTAGATTCTCGTGTTCGAATGCAAATGTAATGAAAAAGTTATGTTGCATTTCCTCTCAATTTGCAGTTTCCCTGCATTGTTCCAGCTTTGTGTACCAATTCCTTAGAATGCCTTCCAATGTGTGAATAAAATGATGTGGCCACTCTTCTAGTGACACTAATCTCCATTGAATCATACATCTTTCTATATGTTCTTTGGGTTTTCCTATTCCATCATACTTCTCCATATATCTGTCTTTCTGTTCTACACAAATCTAATGTGAAGTAACCTCTTGCATTGATACTAGTTATTGATCTTCTCTTTATGTGTACCCCACCATCATGCAGGTGTAGCTTTCAAAAAAATCCAAAATTGGTAACCTTTGATTTTCCACTATTTGTAATTCAAAATTCATTAAACATTATTCTGAATCATTCTGACCATAAAAAGTGGGTGGTTGCCTTACCTCTGTACCAACCCATCTTACTACACGTGTCATTCTTGCACATCTTCTGGTGGATAACTCATGCAATCACTACTGCCAATTCTCTAGTCTTGTTTCATATTCTTAAGAACACGAAATAATACTCCTCCAACTCAACATTTCATCTGCAGTAGGGTTAATAGAATATTCTTCTCGCGCAATATTTATATACAATTGGTTTATGTCCTCTATAATAAAAATTTATGTCGCAACTTCCACATGCCTTCCTCCTTCTGATGGATCTAATGGCGCAATAACTATGTATTATCTTGATTCAAATATCATATTTATAGTATTCATATTGATAATAGTCTGGTTATCAAAATCCCAATCCAACCCTAACAATGTTGGATATGGTGAATTGTTATATACTATGTCAATCACTTCAAAGTTTGCCATTATGCACACTCCATATAGATCTACTGGCATTTCCTTCAGTATACTGATTGGTACCACTCTATGTTGATTTTCTAACTTCAACTGAATAGGAGAAAATCCTAATATAGGTTCCCCCATAGCTTCCCATGTATTCTTAGGCAGAACATTTACTTCAGACCCTAAGTCTATTATGATATCACCCATATTGAAATATCCAATGTTTGCATTTAACCTGAATTCCCTACTTGTTGTTCTCTTCTTACGAATCTAATTAACTCTCTTGTGTTCTAAGTTCATTTCTTCTCCAGAATTTTACTTTTCTAACAGACTTTGTAATACTTGTAAAGAGTTTTTTATCATTCAACAACTTCATACAAGACCCAAAACTGTTTCTCAAATTACTTACTTGTTATGATGGCTATTCTTTGTTTGTATAATGAAATAGTGGAGGCATGTCATATAATGGTACATAATCTACTGGCCTTTTTTCCTAAATTCAATGTAATATTCTCCTTCAAAATCTCTTTTCTAGCTTCCTTGAATATTTCCTTCTCTTTGCGCGTATCAAAATTATGTCGGGGTGTTGTATTCTTTCTGACCCACTGGTACTGATAATGATCCTTCTTTGATTCATTTTCTCATGTCTTGGCTCCACCTCTAATAACTATGTTAATATTCTTCCCATCCTCTTCTCTGTTTTCCACAACAATCCATTGGAGATTCTTATTGTTCTGGTTACTCTTGTCTTGTATATTTACCAGGAGTGTCGGACAATATTTTGTCTCATGGTATATTACGTGAAAATACATACATGTTGTAGGTGGTTGTGGAAAATCTCTTGCATAGTGTCCAAGTTTTTGATAGTTTTGACAAACTACTAGTCCTCTACCTCCTCCAAATCCTCTTCCTCCATGACCTCCTCCTCTAAATCCTCCTATGTTAACTTCATTGTCTTTGTGCAGTGTATTATACTGTGGTCCTTGATTGTACTATAACTACACATTATTGTACTGTGGTGGCATTGCACACTGCTACATGTTGTTATACTACAATGGTGCTCCAAACTGTTGCACATTATTATATTGCAGTAGTTCTCCAAACTATTGCACATTATTATATTATGGTTGATGTGCATGTTTTCATGTCATTAATTTATCCTGCACCCTATAAGTATCTGACATTCTCTCCTTCATTATTTAGAAGTTTTTGCAATCCTTGTCTTCATGTCCAACTAACTTGCAAAAATTACAAAATGTACTCTTTGGTATTGTTTGATACTTCTGCATCATGGGAAAATGATAAGGATCATGTCCATGTGTTCTACATATCTCACACCATGGTTTTCCTATGGATAAAGGATTCGGAATTCATGTATTGCACAAAGGTTGGGCACTCATTCTTATGATGACCTTTTGTTATGAAAAATGTGCACTAGACATCTTCCCTCTTTTCCTTTCCCTTACTATGATTCAACTAGAATGTCAGGTTCTTCAGATCTACTTGCATCTTTTCCACAACTAGATCTGTATGTTTATATTGATTTTCCTCTAATTACAAATCTTCTTGCAAGGCCTCAAATTGATTTTTAAACTTTGTTTTCCTCAATGGATACTTCAAATGTGTGAATAAAGAGGTAACAAATAAATTTCTATGTTGCATATATATAATAGGATACTTCAACTTACCTTTTAGTCTTTTGAACTTATGTTGAACCTCCCAGACTGAATCACATGGCTTCTTTTTTATCTCTATCTTCTCATTCATGAACAGATCCTCTAAACTAGGTTGTTGAAATTCATTGATCAATGCCTTTTTCACATCTGTGACAATTGTAGGTGCTCCTTGTGGACTATTTATTGTGAGATCCATATACCAGTCCAGTGTGCATTCTCTAAATGTGATCGCCAGTGGTGCCAATTTTGTATCTTCATCTATAATTTTCTTGGTTGCCGAAATATTCTCACAAATAAAAAAATGCTTCTCAGGGTCCTCCAACCCTTCTCCCCGGAAATCAGGTAACATAATAGTTGGATCTACTCCTTCCATTGTGAAGTTTTCTGTACTACCACCTCCGTGCAATGTAGATACTTGACTTCTGCTAGATGAACTTATACTTCTTCTTGAACTTCCACTAGACCCACATCTTACTAAAATCCTTCCACCACTAATCACTTGTTTTCTGAACGTTTCTTCTTCTTCATATGTCTTAGTCGCACATGGGGTTGTGCATTCCACACTAATTCAGAGATAGAATGGAGAGCCTTCTTCTGCATCGAACCCCTGACCTATGGTTTTCCTCTCATATGTGGCACACAATATTTCCTAAATCTTCCCTATCACACAAAGATCCTTTACCTCTTCCTCATCACTATCCAATCCCTCTAGATTGGATACTTCCCTATTTTTCCTATTGATCTTATAATGGTAGGGTCTTCTGCTACATGTCACTTCTTCTCTTTCCATTATCTCCTTGGTATTTTCCTCATCCATCATAGTATGGTCCATTTCTTCTTTCTTATGGCCTCTGTCCAGATCCCTCTTCATATCTCAGATCTTCCTTAGTGCTTCCCCCAGCTCCCCCATGCACACAGAGTGATTTAGCTATTTGACGCCATTGTCATCACTCCTTTATCATGCAATAAGATCTTTATCAATGTGTAAATTGATCGAATGTACCTTCCTCTTGGAACATTCAGAAACTCTCTCTCTGCAACAGTATATGAATTTGTTATATCAGCTGAAAAATAAGTAATAAACACTGCAACAATATTGTCTAACCAGAAATCCACTGCACGCATGCATTTATTATTGACCCTTTCCAACGACACAATATTCTCAGTACTCCACTCTACTGGCATTTTCTAATTAGTCGGATGAGTATCCTTCAACCTGAATAACCACTCCTATAATAACTATGGAAAATAATAGAAATATGTCTCATGTAAATCCGTAAACACATACCTCTGCAAATACTGGCGCGGTGTATACCTAGAGCTTTTATTGTCTTTCTGTGTAAAATTGAGTTTCTTTGTCTTCAACCATCTTTCAATATCTTTCTTGGTAGGGTTCCATGGTGTGATACCCCTAGGCTAAACCCCAATTTGTAAATGCAAATGTACTTAAGTTGGTGAGATATTTTATATCATTTTGCATGCACCTTCCATGGTATAGTGTGCACATGTACTGCACAACAAAATGATGAAGTGTGCACATTCCAATATACCATGTGCAACAAACTTAAGTCCATGCGATTTTGAGGCCAGGGAGACTTTGTGTATATGTTGTGTTATATAGGCTGGTCAACCAGTTATTATAAGCTAGGAGGCTTATGTGTTGAATTAGGCTGGAGAACCTATATGCTAAAGGCCAATGAGCCTATTTTGTATATGTCTTATCATTAATAAAATACATTATTGTGTGTAGACCGACCATGATAAATGAGTATGGGGGACTAAAATCCACTAGTTAGGGAAAGGGGTGGCTAAAATTTAAGGATAAGAGGATAAGATAGGGAGCTTAAACCAAAAAGGAATATTATATTAATATTCCTTAAAGTATAAAGTATGGATAATTATTTTATCCTAAGTTCTAAGGATGGGGACAAGTGGGCCAAAGTATTTCTCAACATGACAAGTGTCAAGTTGGGAACATGCATACATATAGCTTGGAATTAGTGAATTTTGGGGGGGATTCAATCATTCCATCATCATTAAGTCACTCATTCAGTTGACCTTTGTACCTACCTATACCTGTACCTGTACCTATATATGTATCTGGTTAGCTTGGGAGCTAGACTAAAGAGGTGGGTTGTCAGGCCCATGGTTTACTGAAGGGGTGAGCTGTCAAGCCCGTGAACAATTCTCTCTAGGTGAGAGAATTGCTAGGAATTGATTTACTGAAGCTTCCAAATTGTAGCTACATGTCTCTTGGGTTGAGTAGGGAAGGGGCACACTTCTTGCGGTGAGACAGGAAGGTGGGGAATGAGGGACTGTAGGTTGTTAGTTCAAGTTGGCCTAGATGGGATGAGCAAGTTGAATTGAAATAAAATTTCATAGAGAAGTGATTTTGAAGTGGTCAAAGTTCAAGTTACAGAGTGTCCATGGTAAAACTTAGAAGCAATTGCATGGAATTGGGAAAAAGCCCCAATTTATGTTGTTAACTTCATGGTAAAATTGAGAAATTTGGCCAAGTGGTAAGATATTCTTAATTTAATATCTTTTCTAGAAAATTTTGACCTGGAATTGGTCAAATTTGAAGTTATAGGGAATCCATCACAAATGGAGTGAGATTAGTTGATTAAAATTCTCAATTCGTGAATTAATTTTGGGAAAAAATCATTCCAGGAATGTCAACCAGCAGATATTTGTTGTTGCAGAGTTTGAATTGGTGTTATCAAGGTGAAATTGAAAAAATTTCATAGTTGCAGAATGTCTACAGTGAAAATTGGGAAAAACTTAGGCAAAAGCCCCAATTTTTGCAGCAAAATTCACGAGGAATTGATGCACATAAAAATGAATGTGCATAGGTGTGTGCACTAAAGATGCATGATGCATAGTGAAAATAGTTTGATGTGTGGAAAAATAATGGTGTTTGGATGTGCATGCTAAAATTTGGCGTTGCGTAGTGCAGAGTGATAATGCGCTAAAAATAATGGTGTGCGGATGTGTGCACTTAAATTTGGCGTTGCGCGGTGCAGAGTGGTAATGATTCCTATAAAGAAGAGCTCGGAGGAGTCCTTATGCAAGAAGGAAAGGTGATCTACTATGAATCCCGAAAATTGAATGAACATGAGTTCAACTATGTGACTCATGATCTAGAACTAGCTACCATAGTGCATGCCTTAAAAATGTGGAGGCATTACCTCTTGGGAAGAAAATTTGTACTTATGACAGATCACTATGGATTACGGTATTTGTTCGACCAACTAAAGCTCAATGCTAGACAAGCTAGATGGATAGCCCTCCTTAGTGAGTTTGTTTTTGAAATCAAACACATCAAAGGGAAAGAAAATAGGGTGGCCGATGGCTTTAGCAGAAGCATGAAAATGATTCACTTGGCAGCAGTGAGTACCTGTGAGACAGATGTCAAGAATAGAGTCAAAAAAGAACAAGAAACAGATTCCTTCGTTCAGACTGTGACCCTATACCTACAAAAAGAACTCACTGGAGAAAAATATGAAGGCTACCAGATGACCGAAGGAGGTCTGCTCACTTACAGAGATAAACTGTACATTCCAAATTGTGACAACTTGAAGAGGTTCATTATGGATGAACTACATAAAATACCATACACTGGTCACCCAGGATACCAAAAAATGATCACTGCCACCCGGAAACAATTTTATTGGCCTGGATTGAAGAAAGACATAGCCAAATATTTGGCCCAATGCATAGAATGCCAATAGGTTAAAGCAGAACATCGACACCCAGCAGGACTATTACACCCTTTACCCATCCCAAAATGGAAATGGGAAACCATCTCCATGGATTTTATCACTGGATTACCAACTTCAACCAAACAGAATGATGCCATTATGGTGGTGGTGGATAAACTGAACAAGTCCGCTCATTTCATCCCCATCAAATCAACTTGCAAGGCGATAGATATCGCCCAGATATTCATGAAAGAGGTATTCAGACTACACGGTATGCCGAAAGAGATAGTGTCTGACAGAGACACAAAATTTACTTCCAACTTTTGGAAATCACTGATGGCTAGTTTGGAGACCAAATTGTTGTTTAACACCGCCTATCACCCTCAAACCGATGAACAAATAGAAAGAGTGAATCAAATATTAGAGGATATGTTAAGGATGCATGTAATGCATCAACCCAGGAAATGTGAAGACTACCTGCCATTGGTAGAATTCGCCTACAACAACGGCTACCAAGCATCCTTAAAGATGAGTCCCTTCGAGGTCGTCTATGGTAGGTCGTGTAATACTCCAATAAGATAGAGTAATCCTGTAAATAGGATTTCTTTTGGACCCGACATGCTGAAATAAATGGAACAACAAGTAGCTCAGATAAAACAAAATCTGAAGATCGCCC
>JASDQU010188134.1:0-10633 GCA_032191745.1 Picea mariana
TCTGTGTCCCCGCTCGCCAATGTTCGATCTCCCAAAGCAGAAGGTCTCCTCCTCCTCCTTCCCTATCCCCCTGTCTCCTTGTCCTTCCCCCTCCCTTTCCCCGTTAAAGGCTAACCTTCCTGTGCTTTCCCCTTCCTCCCCCCCTCAAGAGTCTCCCCTGTTTGTACAAGGACTCCTTTGGAGAAAATCTCTCCCTCCCCTTGCCCCTCTGTCGTTCCCACTCCCTGGTCAAGGGTTATGTTCTCCGATCTAGAGGTCGCCAGAATGATATGCCTCCTTCCAAAGGAGGCCTCACTCTTGACCCGCCTCAGTCGTCCAAAGTGGGAAGGAAATCTTATCTTCTCAAAGCCCAAGAGAAGGTTGCAGCGAAGATCCAAAAAGGGAGACAAGTTCCAATAACCAGGGCCCTTAGTGCAAGGAGCGCCCGTCAACCCCCTGCAAAATGATCATTCTATCGTTCAATGCAAGAGGGGTTGGGGGCCCCAAAAAAAGCTATCCCTCGAGAGGATAATTTGTAGCCTTAAACCTAACATCATCCTAATTCAGGAGACAATGTCTTCGAGTGAAAAAGCTAGGGAGACTCTTCAATTGTGGCTAAAAAAATGGTCTTTTTGTGCAACTGATGCAGAGGGGATGTCCAAAGGACTAATAACAAGGTGGAGCCCGGATTTTAGGGCCTCATTCTCTTCTTATCGATCCTCAATTTCAGTCAAGTTGAGACACAAAGACTATAACTTTTTCTTTTCAATAATTAACATTTACGAACCTTATGCTAACAGGGTTCCCTTCTGGGAAGATTTGAAAGATGCAAGTGCATTCAGAGACCCCCTAACAGTGGTAGGAGGCGATCTTAATTTCACTCTCTCTTCAAGGGAAGTGTGGGGGGAGTCCTCTAGGGAGGATCGACAAAAGAGGGTTCTTTCTTTCCTTCCAAGAGAACCTTCACCTGGTAGATATGGAGCCGGCTAAAATTACCCCTACTTGGAGGAATCTCAGAACAGGTAATGAAGCAGCAGCCAAAAGACTCGATAGATTTCTAGTTTTGGAGATTTTCTTGGAATCGAGTTTTCGCTTTAGAGCTTCGGTAGGAAAAGGGGGGATCTCCGACCATAGACCTATTCTTCTCCAATGGAAATTAGGAGAGGATTCTCCCCCTACTCCTCTGAAGATAATCCGGGTCTAGCTAGAGGAGGACGGTTTTAAAAGACTAGAGTACTCTAACTGGAGTAAGTTGTACTCATCAAAGCCTGACCCTTTGATGTTTCAATTTGCAGAAAACCTGATAAGGATTCAAAGAGCTACAAGAAAATGGTTGGCCACTTGGAAGACTCAGAGGTTAAGATCAATCATTGAAATTGAGGACAACTTATCAGCCCTACTCTCAAAAATAGATGAAGGTGCCCTTATCCCGTCCCAAGTCAAGGAGTTAAAGGATTTGGAGTCACACAAGCATTCTTGGCTAGAAAAAGAGGAGCAAGAATGGAGACTCAAAAGTAGGGCGTTGTGGTTAGAAGTTGGGGACAACAATACAAAATATTTTCATCAATTTGCAAATTTCAGAAGGAACATTGACACTATTTGGGAAATCAAAAACAAGGACGAAACGATGAGTAGTTCCTTCCATGAGAAAGCGAAAGCGGGGGCAAGGTTCTTCGAGAAACTCTTTGCTAGCCCAGAAGGTTGTCCGATCCAAGAAATCCTTGAAGTGGTTTCTAAATTCCAGTCGGTTTTCTCTCTCGAAATGAATCAGACTTTGGAGGAAGAAGTAACGAAGCCAGAATTACTTGTTGCTCTCTCGTCCATGAAAAATGGGAAGAGACTCGGCCCAAATGGAATTACAGTAGAATTTTTCAAGCATTTTTATGACCTGATCAAGGAAGACTTTTTGATGACAATTAGGGAATCCCAGAGGGCGGGAAAGATTCATGGGACTCTAAACTCTACCTTCCTCTGCCTAATTCCCAAAAAGCAAGAGTCCTCATTCGGGGACTTCCACCCTATTTCTTGTTGTAATGTCATTTACAAGTTAATAACCAAGATAATTGTGAGGCGTTTAAGACCAATGCTGAGTGAAGTCATAGGAGACGAACAATTTGGATTCTTACAGAATAGACAAATCCATGATGCAGTAGCTATAACACAGGAGGTCCTCCACTCGGTAAAAAAAAGGAACCTGAAAGCGGCAATTTTGAAACTGGACTTATCGAAAGCCTGTGATAGAGCTAACTAGACCTTCTTGAGATTGGTTCTCATTCAATTAGGGATGAACTTAAACACAGTAAATTGGATTATGGGGTGCCTCCAAAGCACTTCCTTCGTTGTTCTAATAAATGGTGCCCCTTCTCGATTTTTCAAAGCTTCGAGAGGGCTTCGCCATGGTTGCCCACTCTCTCCTTTTTTTTTCTTGATTATAGCAAAAGCCCTTAGTAAAATGCTTAACGAGGCCAGAACAAACGGAGTTTTGCAAGGAGTCGGGGTATCAGACTCGAAAATTATATCTCACTTACTATTTGTCGATGACATATTTTGTAGTGTGAATGGAACTCATGGAGATATCCAAGCCCTTAGAAAAATCATTGACCAGTATTGCTAGGCTACAGGTATGTCCATCAATCTGGATAAGTCTTGCATTATCCTTAATAATTGCTCGGAATCATAATCTACTGAAATGTGAAACATTCTCCCTGCACAAGGAAAGAGTCTCGATGAAGGGTTCAAGTATTTAGGCTTCTACCTCAAATCCAATTGCTATAGACGAAGGGATTGGGAATGGCTAATTAAAAAAGTGGAAGCCAGAATTTCAATCTGGGTGAATAGATTGTTATCCAAAGGGGGAAGACTAGTCCTGCTCAAGGCAGCCCTGGAGAGTATAACGATATACTGGAACTCCAATGTAGCCATTCACAAGCGGGTGCTGAAAAAGATTCGTAAGATGAGCTTCCATTATCTTTCGGCAGGAAACATGTTATCAGGCGAAATCCACTTAACAAATGGTCTTCCATAGCTTTGCCCAAAGACTTAGGGGGGTGGGAGCTAAAATACGTCTTCCCCTTTACAAAAGCCCTGGTAGGAAGAAACTTGTGGAGGCTTACACAAGGAAATTCGTTGTGGACGCACGTTATGAATTCAAAATATTTCACTAATTTGACTATCGAGGAATGGTTCTGTGTTCCCTTAAAATCCTCTAGAGTCTCGATAGTGTTGAAGAACTCGTTGAAGCCTTCCCTTTAGAAGGAAAATGTAAAGTCTAAAAGATAGGGAATGGACGTAGCGTCCGTATAGGGAAGGACCCCCGGTTGGGTGCAAGAAACTATTTTGACCTCTCCATTCCCCTTATGCAGTTTCTTCGGAACCAGAACATAGCCTTGTCATATGACGCCTATATAGGATCCCCTCGGGCTGGAAAGACGCAGCCTCCCTTGGTCTCCCTGAATATATGGCCGAAGGAATGGGAGAAATATATAGGATTGTTATGCGAGAACTTAATTATCCTTGATGATGAAATTGCTGACTCTTTGTGCTGGTCCAAAGACCCAAAGGATGGAACCTTTACAGCCAAGCTGGGTTATAAAGCTTGGCAGGAGGAAAAGTTTGAAGGCTCCAAAAAATGGTGGTGGGGACCGATTTGGAAAATCAAAGCCCCTCCCAGATGTAAAATCACCTTGTGGCTAGCCGTCAATAACAAACTGTTAACATGGGACAATGGTTTAAAAAGGGGCTGGAGTGGCCCAGGAAGATGTCCTCTTTGTAAATCTGATTCTGAATCAATTGCTCACTTATTCATTTATTTCCCTTATGCAGCACAGGTAATGAAAACAGTAAAAGACCAGCTGACCAATTTAAAAATCAGAGCCCCTCCCAGATGAAAAATCACCTTATGGCTAGCCCTCAATAACAAACTGTTAACATGGGACAATGGTTTAAAAAGGGGTTGGAGTGGCCCAGGGAGATGTCCTCTCTGTAAATCTGATTCTGAATCAATTGCTCACTTATTCATTTATTGCCCTTATGCAGCACAGGTAATGAAGACGGTGAAAGACCAGCTTAAGGTAAATTCAAGCTAGAACAAAGAAAATCTGGAAGAGTGCCTAAAAGAGTGCCTAAAATCTGGAAGGGTGCACTCTGAAATTATACAGCTCGCATGCAGAGGAACAGGACAGAAACAGAAAATTCCACCAAGAAATATAGGTGGGCACCATCAAAAATTCCCACATAATGACTACTACAGCTCTCAAGAGTCAAAATGTTTTATTTGACTAAAATAAATGACAGAATCACTGGATAGACATTTACCGTAGAGAGAATAAATCTATGAATCAAATCTATTGCCAAATTTAATGGATGCTTGCAAGAGAAAATCCATCTTTCCCAAACTGACAGTTACAAATCCAAACTAGCATAAGATACACTGACAACAGCATGCCTAACCAGACTCATAATGTTGATCAAGCCTGGAACCCAGACCAAATAAGAAACTGAATTTAACAGGGATGATCTGTTTCCCTTACATGCAGATGACATAAACTGAAGTAAAACGTATGCATTCTATGACATTACAAAAATCAGCGATAAGATTGGAAATCTAGCTGTACTTACAATAATACCATGAGCACCACGATAATAGCTACTTGTTATTGTTCTGAACCGCTCTTGTCCTGCAGTGTCCCACTGAAATTGAACAGCTTAGTCATCAGATATGCCAAAAATATATTTATTACCCTAAGCACAAACAGTTTTACTGCAAAAGCCCAAATGACTTCAATGGAACAATCTACTTTCTCTTTTAATTGTATTTAAATTTTAGAGGAAAACAGCTTTCAATTCATAAAAAGAGCTTCCATGCATTCCCCAAAAATAAAATAATAGATAACATGAAATAGCAAGACTACACAATCCAAAATTCATGGCATTGCTTGCTTACAATTTGAAGTTTTATTGTCTTCCCATCCAATTCCACTGTACGAATTTTCTGTACAAACACAATTGCTGATAAATAAGTTCACTGCACAAAAGCCAAATTTATACCACATCTGGAAAATCCACAGGATTAAAACATATACAATCAAAATGAAATTGTTAAAATAAATTAGCAACTAAGATTGCTTACAAAATCAACACCAATGGTACTGATATAGCTCTCCAGATATGAATCATCCTACAGTCAATTTGTAGTAATAATTAGTATGACTGCCTTGAGCTGTAACTACCCTAGCACGACCGATTTCGTCCCCGTGTCACTTAACCACAAAACGGAATCACTACAGAGAGGGGTCTTTTCATTTATGCAGACAAAACCACATGAATGCAATATGGCAAAAACTGTGAGAATTCAAAAGCTAGCATTCAAAGGCAACAAAGAAAGGGATAGTGATAGAACAGTACCGCAAACCTCAGAAGAAGACAGGATTTTCCAACACCAGAATCACCAATTAGCAAAAGCTTAAATAAATAGTCACTGCAAAGAATAGGTACTTCAGAGTTAGGATAATTTGCAAGTATAACTTCATCTCAGATCAAAATTCTGAATTTATAACAGGGGCTGGTTGTTTCCGGTACATGTGCCATCCCTCTAGTAAAATACTTGATCATCCAAACCCCAATGCATTGACAAAGCATGATCTTCCAAAAAACTTAAGGCATCCTTGTCAAAGTGACTTGCATTTCCAGTTAATATATAGATTAGCAAGAAATGTCTTATTGGCATGCTTTACTGCCTCCGCCAATATTTCCTCCGAAAGGAAATCGGCTCGACATTATGTGGATCTCGAACCCTCAAACGGTAAAAGATAATTAAAGAAAGCTAGATCGCAGTAATTTTCAAAGATCCTAGTCTGATTAAAGCATAAGATTGACCCTGTGACTCGTAAATTCACCAAAGTATATACACAAAAATATATACCAGGTGCCGTAAATTCCAATTAATCATATGCATTAAGTATGCACCAATGGCCTTAAAATCGAAATGCATTTATACAGAAAATATATATCTAACCCTAAATTTCAACACAAATAGCTCGCTGAAAAAGTGAATCTTAGGTTTCTGACACTTACTATTCAGGATTCATGGTGGAAATTTGAAATCTTCCGAAAACGCACCGAAAAGATAAAAATTGGCCCTCAGGTCCACCAATTTCTGAGAACTTTAAGCCGCAGAAGTCCAAATGGCCCTCAATTGCAGGGCTACAGGGCTTCGAACGGCAGATCTCGATTCAATTTTGAGTGATTTCGATGAACAATTGATCGAATGATTTCCAATGAAGGAAAACAACTAATTTGCTAGCGAATGAATCTTTCCGATTGCGCGAATTTGAAGAAATAAGGTGCCGAGGGAGATGACCACGTGGCATCCACCGGCGTCTTCCGGTGGAACGAACAAGGAACCGAGTGAACAGTCGAAGAAAAGTGGTGACGGCGGACAAAATAAAATGTTTTTTATTTACGATATATTTATGGGGCCACTTTTACATTTCGGAAAAGTTGGAAAAATCACTCACGTTGGTTAGATCCATATGTAGAGATACTTATTTTTAATTTTTTTTAATATAACAGTATAATATTAAAAAATATTATAATTTTTATTTCATTATAAAATGAAAATTATATTTTTTAAATATTGAAAATATGATTAAAAATACAAAATTAAAATTGTATATTTAATGTATATGTCATTTTTAATTTTGTGTTATTTTTGTAAAAAAGAAAAGTATAGTTTAAAAGTTTTTGGCAACTCAATTGTTGGGGCACTAATATGTAATATCAACCATTGAAATTTGCAATTTTTTTATTTTTCCATTGATTTTGGGTAAAACTAGTAGAAAAAAGTGCCCCGAAAAGAATAAAAACTTAGAATGTTTAGACTAAGTCAAAAAGAAATTGCAATAACTAATAATTAATTAAAAGGTTAGAGATTAGGATTCATAAAGAGAACCAATTCATAAGTATCACTTGTTTGAAGTCTATTTAATCCACCTATAGGGGCTTTAGGTACAACTACATCCCTTGTGGAGGAAACCCACTATCCATATCCTCTACTCTATCCCCCGAAGAAGGAATGGATTCCCAGTGGACACTTATGATTGTTGATTAACCCTATTCCACGTCATTATTCAACTTCTGTTCCTCCAAAAAAATCTCATTGTTTGATATTGATTTGATCTCTTTTTTCCTAGGAGGACGAGCTCAAGCAAGAGGACAAATAACATGTAAATGCCCTAGAACTTGACATATTTGACACTTGAATGTTGTGTTCTCGTAATCCAAAACCCTAGTGTATTTAACTTTTTTTCCATTTGAGAATCATTTTGTTCAAAAGACCCTTACTAAGGTCTATCTCAACACATATGTGAACATATGTGCACAATCTTGCTATAGCACTCTCAAGATCTGATTTTATGAGTGCCCAAAGTATTCCCAATTAAAAGGTTAGAGATTAGGATTCATAAAGAGAACCAATTCTTTATCTAAATCATAAGTAGTCAAAAGGTGAGAGATCAGAATTCATAAAGAAAACCAATTCATTATCTTAATCATAAGTATCACTTGTGTGAAGTCTCTTTATTCCACCTATAGGGGCTTTAGGTACAACTACATCCCTTGTGGAGGAAACCTAGTATCCATTTCCTCTACTCTATCCCCCGAAGAAGGAGTGGATTCCCAGTCGACACTTATGATTGTTGATTAACCCTATTCCATGTCATTATTCAACATATGTTCCTCCAAAAAATTCCCACTATTTGGTATTGATTTGATCTTTTTTTCTTAGGAGGATGAGCTCAAGTAGGAGGGCAAATAACATGTAAATGTCCTAGAACTTGACATATTTGACACTTGAATGTTGTGTTCTCGTAATCCAAAACCTTATTGTATTTAACATTTTTCCATTTGAGAATCATTTTGTTCAAAAGACACTTACTAAGGTTTATCTCAACACATATGCGAACATATGTGCACAATCCTACTATAGACTCTCAAGATCTTATTTTATGAGTGCCCGAAGTATTCCTAGTTAAAAGGTTAGAGATTAGGATTCATAAAGAGAACCAATTCTTTATCTAAATCATAACTAGTCAAAAGGTGAGAGATCAGAATTCATAAAGAAAACCAATTCATTATCTGAATCATAAGTATCACTTGTGTGAAGTCTCTTTATTCCACCTACAGGGGCTTTAGGTACAATTGCATCCCTTGTGAAGGAAACCTAGTATCCATATCCCCTACTATATCCCCCGAAGAAGGAATGGATTCCCAGCCGACACTTATGATTGTTGATTAACCCTATTCCACATCATTATTCAACATCTGTTCCTCAAAAAAATCCCCATTGTTTGATATTGATTTGATCTTTTTTTTCCTAGGAGGATGAGCTCAAGCATGAGGACAAATAGCATGTAAATGTCCTAGAACTTGACATATTTGACACCTGAATGTTGTTTTCTCATCATCCAAAACCTTAGTGTATTTAACATTTTTCTATTTGAGAATCATTTTGTTCAAAAGACCCTTACTAAGGTCTATCTCAACACATATGCGAACATATGTGCACAATCTTGCTATAGCACTCTCAAGATCTGATTTTATGAGTGCCCAAAGTATTCCCAATTAAAAGGTTAGAGATTAGGATTCATAAAGAGAACCAATTCTTTATCTAAATCATAAGTAGTCAAAAGGTGAGAGATCAAAATTCATAAAGAAAACCAATTCATTATCTGAATCATAAGTATCACTTGTGTGAAGTCTCTTTATTCCACCTATAGGGGCTTTAGGTACAATTGCATCCCTTGTGAAGGAAACCTAGTATCCATATCCCCTACTATATCCCCCGAAGAAGGAATGGATTCCCAGCCGACACTTATGATTGTTGATTAACCCTATTCCACATCATTATTCAACATCTGTTCCTCAAAAAAATCCCCATTGTTTGATATTGATTTGATCTTTTTTTTCCTAGGAGGATGAGCTCAAGCATGAGGACAAATAGCATGTAAATGTCCTAGAACTTGACATATTTGACACCTGAATGTTGTTTTCTCATCATCCAAAACCTTAGTGTATTTAACATTTTTCTATTTGAGAATCATTTTGTTCAAAAGACCCTTACTAAGGTCTATCTCAACACATATGCGAACATATGTGCACAATCTTGCTATAGCACTCTCAAKATCTGATTTTATGAGTGCCCAAAGTATTCCCAATTAAAAGGTTAGAGGTTAGGATTCATAAMGAGAACCAATTCTTTATCTAAATCATAAGTAGTCAAAAGGTGGGAGATCATAATTCATAAAGAAAACCAATTCATTATTTGAATCATAAGTATCACTTGTGTGAAGTCTCTTTATTCCACCTATAGGGGCTTTAGGTACAACTACATYCCTTGTGGAGGAARCCCACTATCCATATCCTCTACTCTATCCCCCGAAGAAGGAATGGATTCACAGTCAACACTTATGATTGTTGATTAACCCTATTCCATGTCATTATTCAACCTCTATTCCTCCAAAAAATTCCCATTGTTTGATATTGATTTGATCTCTTTTTTCCTAGGAGGATGAGTTCAAGCATGAGGATAAATAACATGTAAATGTCCTAGAACTTGACATATTTGACACCTAAATGTTGTGCTCTCGTAATCCAAAACCTTAGTGTATTTAACGTTTTTCCATTGGAGAATCATTTTGTTCAAAAGACCCTTACCAATGTCTATCTCAACACATATGCAAACATATGTGCACAATCCTGCTATAACACTCTCAAGATATGATTTTATGAGTGCCCAAAGTATTCCCAATATCCTCAAAAACTAATAAATACTAGAAATGTAATGGCAAATTGGGAAGGCAAACCCGAAATGACATTCCAGTAACTAACATAGAGTTAAGATCAAATTTTGTGAACCAAAGGGATATAAAAAGTCACATGCTTCCACAAAACCAAGCATCCTCCCCAAATGCTTTCTAATATTCAACATGAGTAACAATGAAAAATAAAAAATAAAAAAAAACTTTGGAGTAGAGAGAGATCTTGCAAATCTTTGTCCATGTAACATCCCTAGTTTTAATCCCCATAAATTGTAATGTAATTGTGCAAATACGATTTACGCTAGCGAGCTAGTAGGTTACGGGCCAGAGAGCATGTATTGATCAATATGGTCGAGGGTCAAGCTATATAAATTGTACATTGGAATTATTAATAAAAACAAATCGTTGGTTGCGATATGAGAGGGACGGTAACATTAGGAAGCTATGATTCCATAAGAGAGTGGGCTAAAGGAGGGGTGCAAGGGGTTCTACATGCCTAATGAACCCAAGTCATTCTTTTATAAATTATTGTTGTTGTAAATATTTACCCTTTTGACTTCTTAGCTCAATCATTAAATTCATGTAAGAGGTTGGTGGGCAAGTCATCTCACCTAGATATTGAAGCATGGACTAAGTACACTCATGTAAGAGGTTGGTGGGCAAGTCATCTTACCTATCTATGACAACATGGGTTGGGTACAATCCTTCTTGGGAAATGTGAGAGAGAGTCAAAGCATGCATGAATTAAAAGGAAATTCAAGGAGAGTTTTTGGATAGTTTTTACAGGTTTTTGGAGAGCAAGAGGGGAGCTTGGTGCTGGGAAAAAGCATCAGTTGTAC
>JASDQU010188135.1:7947-25119 GCA_032191745.1 Picea mariana
AGCTGTATAGAGTGGTAGCTCAGCCTTGGAGGCGAGCTGAGAAGCTAGTGTAGACCTTCTGGATTGTGTGGCCCCTTTGCGGCTCGGGGGGCTGAGGGGGAAGCAGAGTACCCCTAGCGTTTGGCTGGGAGGTACCGGTGTAGTCTCTACGGCCGACAAGCGGGAGCGGCACGGAGCAGGAGCAACGCGGAGCGCACGGAGGTCATCAAGCGGGCGATAAGGCAAGGTACGCTTTCTGGTTGCTGTATAAACTGTAGTTCCAATGGTTATTGTATAAACTGGTAATTTCCATGGTTACTGTAAAAACTTACTGTATAAATTTAGTTTCAATGATGATCGTTGTTCTGGCACTCGTTGTGGTGGTTTCAATGGTTTTGTGTTCTGGCGATTTTACCCTGATTCGTTCTCTGGGGGCGAATTCATGGACTATAGGCGTTTTCTTTTAATTTACAGTGGGCATTCGGTTGTGGGCATCTCGTTTTATAATATTACTACCTTTCGCTGCAAAATTTCTGTCATTTCGTTTTTAAATCACTATCATTCTTTTTAAAACCTATTGTCATCTCGTTGTAATTTGATGGTAATTCGTTTCCGGGCGTTCCATCTTCGATTCCCGTGGGTTGGGGCAGATTCGACTTGATTGGGTCGTCTGCTGTCGGGGCAGTTCCCAGGTTATCCCTTGCTGATTGCTTGCCAGTGTTAATTGGCGAGGAGGCATTGTTTACATCAACCGTGTGTACAAAATGGATAGAAGCCGTAGATGCTCAAGTTATCATTTTCAATCCCTTGCTATATGTTATTTTTAAACCCTAGCCCTAAATTGACATCCACGTATTTCTGGTAAATCTTGTAAATCTTTTTTTTCAGTACATAGGCATTGTGTACATCGAATGTTCTGTGTATGCTGGGATAGAAGCCTCATATGCGTGTGGGCGGAATGTGTTCTTGATAGTGTTGGGGTCATTGTAATGCATTTAGTTATTATTTGTTCTCCTTCTTATTCATGCAATGCAATGACCAGTTTCGGGGAAGTCTCTTCTTGTTTTTTTTTGTTTCTGAACCCACAACGAAGCACCTACAGGCCTCTGCGCGTGTTACAGTCGTGATTGTAAATTACTGTATTCTGTTGAGCGTTTAGACCGATTTTGTCGTGGAAAAGAAACCCACATTGGAAACATCCCATAAAGTCCTCGCTTAGTCCGAGAGAGGGTAGTTGCCAGGACACTCTTTTTCTTCTTCAAAAATTAATTCTAAATAAAAGTTCTGACTTTTCAATCCATTTGGATTTTTAAAATATTTAAATAAAAGGAAACTGAACCTTTCTTTCCACTTTTGATAAACCAGTGACTTCTCCTTGCATGCACTCTTAGATTTCCCGTGTTTCTGACTTGACCACGCGCTGGTAGTTATTGTTGCCAGTTGCCGAATTTTCACCTGACTTGGCAGACTGGTTCGGCTGCTGTTTCCTAGGGTAGTTAATAACTCACCAGGCATTATTACGATTCTGGGTGGTAAGGCTGCTGCAAGCATAAAGTGAATTTTAGAAGGCGTGGGCATTGACCAACCCTTATCTGGTTTTAATGGGTAAATCCAATGCGGCTGCATGGTATGGAGATGATGTTTTTATTTATTGTCATTTAAAATGTTGTTAACTTTAAACATTGTCATTTTACTATTGTTATATTTATACATTGTCCTTCCTGAATATTGCTATTTTTAACATGGTTCCTTTAATATCGTTGTGTTTACATATTGTCAATTTTAAATATGATGTCATGAGGCTATTTTTAAATATGAGGTTATATACAAATATGAGGATAAATTGTATTTATTGACAATGAGTTTGGCCTTTTTAAATTTTGTCATGGAAAAATATATATCGCTCACTTATATATTGTCCTTTTAAAGTTGATATCCTTAAATGTGACATTTATAAATATGGTCATTTTTATATATTGACAGTTTTAACCATAATGTTACATTGTTATTTTTATTATGATGTTAATTATAAATATGAGGTTATCTTTATATATTGACCATAGGGTAAGGGTATCGTCATTTTAGTGGAATTGTTGCGACCATTTTACTGTTGCGAATAGTGTAAATTGACACGGTAATCAAATGTTGGTGACTGTAATTTATATGGTTAAGGTGATATGTAAAGGTAACGCTATAGTTCACATTGTTTCTGAATATGTAAGGGTGTTGTTTTATAACATAGTGTAGAGTGTAGTATGTGTAGATAACTTACAAGAAGGAATGGCATTGTTCTTATTGCATTATTAATGAAATTTATGATCATAAATGACATCGAATTGTGAGCTCCTCATGTTTATTGAATGTTTCTATCCTGTAAGGTCATTGTAAATCTTATGGTTGTAGCATATAAGAGGGATTGTAATTGTAAATCACGGCCCGGATATGTGATATAAATGTAAGGTGTTCCATATTTCATGGCAGTGTTATTGTAACTTTTATTGCTATTAATAAACATTTACGGTGTAACAACCTTGATTTAAGTACAATAGATTTTTGGAGTCTGTAATGAGGGTGTTGTTCCTTGTAGATAAAGTTGTACGTGGTTGATAAACCTTCCGCGTGTTGGGACTGTTTTTTCGGGTGGGATGTAGACACCCCCAGGTAGCCTTAGGAGATTTGTCTGTGTGTGATTATTTCGTATAAGGAATCCAGTGCCGTATCAAGAGTCTCGGGCCCTTTAAAGGCAGGGTTTCCACTCTTGCGACACACCTGAGGGGATTACTAGTTTCTGCCTGAGCAGTGGGCCAGGAGCCTATTTGACCTTCTCACTCTCCGGAGCAGAGAAGTAAGATTAAACGCCCTGCTTTCTTGTGCAGAAATAGTAAGACCTACTACTATGGATTCTTCCCTCTGTGTTGTACTGTGCATAACCCAGTGTGTCTTTATTGTTGCAGTACCTGTGTGCGCCTTATGTCCTTGGTCGTTATTGATGCAGTACTTGTGTGCGCCTTATGTCCTTGGTCGTTATAGTTGCAGTATTTGTGTGCGCCTTATGTCTTTGGTCGTTCATTGCTTGCAGCTACTTGTTGTGCGCCCTTGTCTTCTTGTGGTAATCTTCACGATTGCGTCTTGTTGGTTGTCGGGTGGCGACGTAGAGTCAAGTGTGTCTGTTACTTCTACACGTGCACACACCTTAACACAAAAAACAAATTTCACCCGTTAAAGAGTCATCGTCGTAACAAGGAGGGTGTTACAACAAGTTAGGTATCATTTTGACCAGGGCTCAACTAATCTTATATTTCAAAGGATGTCCATTGATTCTTGCTCAATTGGAAACTCTTAGTACTACTTTATATAACATGAAGTGGTGTTGCCACAACTTAAAGTTATGCTATGAACTTTCTTAACTTTTGGTCAGCTCCGACAAAAATCCTAACTTCTTTGACATTAGATGCCCCAAGTACACCAAGGACTACTCAAAAAACTCACAATTATTTATGTTTGCTAGTAGTTAATTTTCATTAGTGTCATTAACACTTGCTTCATATGTAACATGTGTTCCTTCCAAGTAGAAGTAAATATCAAATGTTGTCCAAATAATTTATGACAAATGAATCTAGGAATGGATGTAGTACATAATTGATTAAACACATAAAAGTATCAAATGCATTATCCAAACCAAAAGGCATTGTTAAGCACTTGTAAATACCTCGATTCCTGTCAAAGGTGGTCTTCCAAGTGTCGTCTTTCTTGATCCAAATTTGATGATATCTACATTTCTAATCGAACTCGATGAAGTACTTTACATGCTGGAACTCCGATCTAACAAGTCATCAATATAGGGCACATGCTATGGATTCTTGAGAGTGATCTAGTTTAGAGGTTTGTAGTCAATGCACATTCTCCAAGTCCCATTCTTCTTTGGTACTTATTACCACACAATCTAGCACCTTAGTGCAAATCCCTCACAAGGCACAAGACTAGTGGAACATCAGAAGATGCTACCACTGTCACATAGGTAAAAACTTCCCTCTCTTTCATGAAGAAGCAAGCAAATCCAACACAAGGGAGGATTCCCTAGTAGCCTCTAAGAATCCTCAAGCAAGACACAATCAAGTCTACCCCCCCGCTCCTCCGAGTAACTACTCAAACTACCACCAATGAAGTAAGATAGACAAAGTGTTAATAAGGTGGTAAGACAAAGCAATTTCCAGATTTGAAGTGATGAGGATCTAGGTCAATTTAAGATGTTTTCTAAGTCAAGTCAAGGCTCAAGAGGATCCCCAGACACCTAAAATGAAGAAAAAGCCTAGGGATATTGTAAAACTTGGAAGAAAATATAAAATTACACCAATAAAATATGTTATTACAACAACAAATAAACTAGCCCTTTGACAAGTAATAATTAAATGAATAAAGAGGGATTAAACATGAGCTAAATCAGGGTTTCATTAACTAACAAAATAAAAAAATTAAGGGGCATATAACAACCCTAAAACCCTAGATATTTTTACCTAAAGGGATGTAATAAAAATTCAAAATTACAAATTAGGGTTTTCACAATGTTTATTAGGTCAACAATATGCATAAAAGTAAAAAATTCTAGGTTATTTATGGCTGAAAACAAAAATTTGTTGTAATAAAAACCTAAATTAACCCTAAAACAATAAAATGAGAGTGATTTTCAGAATTAAATGATTGACCATTGGTAGAGTGACTATTAGGTATCTTTTGGAGATAAATGAATGGATTTTTTAGGGTGATGCATAGAGGTTGTTCACTACTAACCCTAGGATATCCTCCTAAAATGATAAGGACAATTCAAGGGAAGGATCTTCACTAGTAACCTTCAAAGAGCTTTGATAAGAAGGGTTTGTTGAAGAATAATCCAAGAGAATTCTCAACCAACAATAGAGAAACAACATTATGCTTAAATTAATTCATAAACAAAACCACAAGATGAAAAGTGACCACTTACTCGAGAAACCTTTCATCCATCAAAACCCTAGTAATGAATATCCAAGTAGTAGCAAAGAATCCACAAGCACATCTTCCCCCAAAAATCGCTCTAAATAGCTATCTATAACATTCTTGATAAGATAGAAAAGCAGAAGTAGGCAAGTGGTGATATATATCCACAAGTAGAAATTATTCAAAAGTACGAAGTGCTTCTCTTATAATATGAGAGATCTAGCACCCTTCTCACACAATAGAAGCCCTAAAAACATAAAGTAATTCCTTTATCTCTCTCAAACCCTAGAGATAAGGAAAAACTACATAAAAATACATGATACATGACTGGATAGGTCACTAAGATCCCCAATGATGCCTCCAAAATGAAGTAAAGTAGCTTGAACATCAAACTGTCCCTCATAAATGTGCTCTAAATATCACACATGTGACACTTTTTGCCTCATGAAGGGGACAAATCACTCCAAAGTGATGTCTAGGGGCTCAAAAATGAAATGTTTCCATGAAAGGTTGCAATGTTTCATCTTCAAGAGGTGTGTCATGTCCCCAAGAGGTGTGATGTCCCATCAAATGGTTCCATATCACCATCAAGAAACCCCACTGTCTCATCCAAGGTGCCCCATCATCATTAAGGTACAACATCCCATCATCAAAAGGTCCAATCACCATGGAAAAGGTGCCACATCATATCTCAAAGTGTAACGTCCTCATGTAAAGGTCCAATTCCCTCTAGAGAAGGTGGAACACTCTCAATTAAGTGGTGGGGATGGCCTCCATCGAAGTGTGCAAGTATCCCCTCAATATCCTTCAAAGGATCCAAGTGTCAACCAAGCATGTGGCTATGTGAAATCCATCATCCAAGGAGGGGCTCATGTAGTCCAATGCATCATGAAGATCGGAGGCAAGGAACACAATTCAAACACAACATATAAAGTGAGTCATGTTAATGCAAAGGCCATTAGATAGATCTCACAAAGTATCCTCTTCAAACTTCACACTAGCCTATAAAGTCATACAATTTTCCAAGTTTAGGTATTGGAGGATCATTATGACCCCTTATTAGGTGTGCCATTACCTAGGATAAGAAGTATGTCCCAAGGAACGCATAAAGTAGTATGTGCAATGGTATGTGGTATTGATTGGGGTTTACTTCATGGGTGGGTTGTCATTGACATGCAAGGCCATGTATGATAGTCATCCTCATGAGCGTCTTTGTAGAGGGAGCGCTTTAGGGAATGAGTTACCCTTTCCTCGGGGCAATGTGTCGTATGATTTCTTGCTCCAACAACTTTTGAAACTGCTTTTTCACTTCATTTGACTCTACCATGGACTATCTATACAGTCTCACATTTTGTAAAGGAGAGTCTGTCAATAACTATATCTTATTCTCCACTTTCTTGTTGGTTGGTATTCCGTTTGGATCTTGGAACACTTCTTGGTATGCCTACAAAATAATTTCAATTTTATCAAATTAATGAAACCTTTAGTAAAATTATTTAAGAATAAATTAAAAAAATATAATTTAATCCAAAAAATTAATTTAAAGTATTAATCAAATCAAGAAATCATTGGTTGAATCATTTAATCAAGTTTGTAAACATCTTTAATCAATATCTTCTTGCATAACAAAGAATTCACCTTGAAAAATGGTTAAACGTTATATAATGACATATGATTACCACATAAAAATGACATTAAATGATTATAATTAGAGTTAAACAATATATAACATCTCAAATTAAATGAGTGATACATCTCAAATTTGATTTCAAAACAGAGAAATCATTAGTGATGTTAACCATTAACATGCACAACACATTTTATAAATCAAACAACATCAACATAAACGTGAAATGAATAGACATAATAGATATGAATGATAATATGAAAATCAATATAGATGTCAAATATACATCTCAAATATGTCAAATATGGCATTTCAAATTTTTTGTTTGTTAGAATTGCTTGTTACTTGCGGGGCCAACATTTCAACCGTTGGCTAAGAAACCATAACCCAGGGGCATCTAAGCCATCAGAATCACCCAGGGATTGCACCCGACGTGGGCCACACCAACCCTCAACATGGTTGGATTTTTGGGTGTCTCCTCCTGACTAAACACGTCATAAGGGTATTGAACTCGGGTTTCCTAGCAAATGAAACCCACGCCTTAACCAGATGTGCTAGTGGGAGTTGACATAGCAACTCAAATTTAAACAAGTAATACATATCAAATTTAAATGAGTAATACATCTCAAATTTAATTTAAAAACAAATAAATCGTAACATACACACAAATATATATTTTATAAATAAAACCACATCAACACGATATGAAAAGGAATAATATATATGAATGATAATATCAAAATTAATGTACATGTCAAATATGCATCTCATGTCAAATATACATGTAAATATGCATCACAACAATAAAATATATACATATCAACAACTGTTATAAGTTAGGTCTGCCACTAGAGCCAAAGGCATCGGTACCTCCACCATTGAATCCAAAGGCACAAGCATCTCTACCATCTAATAATATAGAATGTAGCATTTGATATGTACACACGCACGGTGGAGACTCAAATTTTCATTGTTCTTAGGAGAATCAATACCCTCATTCAAGGTCTCTATTCCATTATTCTTTTCCAGAGCTTTCCAACCACGATCTCCATGCTCTGAAACGAGCTCAGAGTTGGCAGATATCCTCTCCCAAGTTCTTCGGGTTATTTCATCCCTCTATACTTGCATATGACCACGAGCTATGACCAGATGCCAAGACAACATGTGCCAAGATGACCACCACGTGAATCCTCCAGAGTGGCAAACCTCCGAAGTTCACGATCTGACGCCGCGTGTCCTCAGGGATTTCGACGACCCTGATTTACTTCGAGACTTCAACGTTCGGGAGTTTCAAACATTCCTACACCTTTTTCCTCCAAAGTACTATGTACCCAGAGTTACAGATAGAGTGTCGCACGTCCATCTAAATCAACGGCTCGGGTCCACTTCGAGACTTTGACGTTTGGGAATCCCGGCCGCTCACACCACCTTTTCTCCCAGAGTGTTTTCTTCCAAAGTTAAGGATTGTGCGCCATGCATCCCTCTCATTCGACGACGGGGATCCACTTCGGGCATCCCTCTACTCCGCGTTGCTTTCTCCCCGCTTCCGAAGTACGCAATATGCTGACGTGTGTCTCCCGTAGATCGACGACTATAAATTACTTCGGCTCTTCGGGCTTCGGGAGTTTCAACCTCTCCCCACTCACTTTATCTCAAAGTGATTTCACCCAAAGTCGACAGATTTCCTCCACGTATCCTCTCTCTCAGATAGACGGTACAGACGGACTCCGTTGCTCCGCAGATTTCCAAAGGAACTCACGGCTAACCGCCTCTTAATACCCCATTGTGTGCCAATCCAAGCGGGAACACCTGGCATCACCGTCAGTCGACACATGGGTCCCCACGTACTCTCGACGTAGTACCCACATTCCCTCAATCGAATGGTCGGAGGGGTCCTGAAGGATCCATAGATCCATGGTCCACATTACTTCGCTACTTCATTCTTCGAGAGTTTTGGCATTACTAAGCCTCTATTCTCCAGAAGAGGTCAACACTGTACTGACTACCTCATAGATCTGACGATATGGATGGCTCCCGTGCATCCTCGGATCTAAGGCCCAGATTAACTTCGAGACTTCGGGGATTTTACCTCCCTTATGACGAACTCACTCAATTCGCTGAACTCGCGAAGTCCAAAGGACTCAAGGGGTTAACTCCTGCGCTCTTTCCCGTATCCAACGGTCACAATAGACCTTGGCTCTTCCCGAACAAATCTCGTTCGTTTGTCTTCCAAACAAAGGAACCTTCCCTTTTGATTCTTCAATCTCACTATTCTTCCCGAGCTTTGTTATCTCTGAAAGGCTTAAGATCTTTGCGCTCTTTCTCTTGAACTTAACACTTAGAATAATTCTTCCGCGCATCCCTTGCACTCATTTATCAACTCTAGAACTTAAGAGGTTCTCGGTATTTGCTCGCCTCGCAGAGAGCCTGTGCATACGTGCACTACCTCTCCTGAGCTTAACAGACTCCTTCCTCCAGGAGACTCATAATCACTGGGAGTGTTGACATGCACATGTGAAACTATGCCCAAGATTGACGAACTCACAGTCCATTTATTTTAACTTGAGCCACCATAGGGGTCAAGCACTTACGTGTACAAGCTAGAGAATCTCTTATTTTCTTAAATACACAATTAAGAAGAATTGAAGGGATACAAGATAAATCATTAAGCAAACATATCCATCCCTGCAACATTCATAGGGTATCCAACCTTAATTCACAATTACCACTTAAATACACATGATATAAGATTACTTATCTATTACAGGTGGTGGCCAAATAATTGATTGTGGGTTTTCATCCTTCCACCCAACCATAGGCTCAGAGGCATTCATTCTTAGCACTTTGGCCACCCCCGTGCCAAGCCATGATATCACCAGGAAATTTATGCCAATTCTCATCGATCCTTTCTCTTTCGCATCTTCTGCGAGGTTTATCAAACGCTTCCTCAGCATCAAGCTCACAGCCTTCCACTCAGGTCCTGTTCTTTGCATACTCTCAAATATCTCTCTCTCTGTCACAAACTCGACGAGTTTTATCAGATGCTTTCTCCGCATCAAGCTCGTGGTCCTCTGCTCATTCTCTGCTGGAATGTTTTTTGCATTCTCCACTCTCCTCTTACATTCCCTTGCGTGCCTTGCATGCACATCCCTCCTATCATGTTCCTTATGTCAGAAGGAAACTCGGGTCAGCCTGGTTTGCTAGACCCAGTGGTACTTCAGGCTGACATTCTGCAGCTAGACCATGCTTCCATTCATGGGGGTGGTTGATAATTCAACCAGTGGTCCTTTCTTCAGTAACTGATTTCTCTCCTTGGAATCCAAAGGAGGTTTATTATCCTCATCAAAGGGAAATTTGGGGTTATTTGATATAATGAACCCTCTCTTATAGTTTTCACATTCTTTCCTCTAGTGATATCATGGCCAATACTTTCAAGGCTTCACCCCCACAGTCAGTTATTTACAACTCAAACAATAATACATTTACACTGTTCCCATGCCACAACACGGTAACCCTAATTAATGATTAATTACAAGTGTGGGGAAACATGGGTGTTACATGATATATCTCTCCACCAGAAACTATATCACTTGTATGACCATGGTGTCTATAGCATCAATAGAGAGTGCAATGGGTGTAACATTTGGTTGGTCGATTGCTAGAGGAGATGGTGGTCGGTTAGCTACTAGAGGAGGAGATGGTGGTGGAGGAAGACAATGAGATGGTGGGTCGGTATGCTTGTGGAGGAGGAGGAGGTGCAGGATCATCGTCCTCGGTAAATGAATCCAAAGTAGACAAATTTGAAGAAGAAGACCAACGGTGATGGAAATCCCTCAACCTTTGAGTAGGTTGAGGTAATTGACAACATGACACATCAATAATCTCATATTGCAAGGAAGGGTCTCCCATATCAACAAAAACTTAGGGTGTTTCATGATATCCCTAGCTTACATAGGGACCACTCCATGGCGAGCCATCAATGCACATATATTATCCTTCAACTCTTGACAAAATCTACAATATAGCCTACATCGTAGGCTTAGTCTCTATAGATGAGGTAACTCATCAGCCTCTGCTATCTCCTCATCTTGTTGGAGAGGTACCTCCCCAACATACAAGGCAACATATGAAAAATAGTAGACAACAATAATAAGACAATTTAAACAAAATATTACAATAAACTGCATATGCATTAAATAAGACAAAAAAAATGCAACTAGATTAATCAAAACATAATGACAATATTAACTCTAGCATTTGGTGGCTTGACATAACTAAATAAGATGTTTCACATACTTATCAGTCCATCCCTACATATGGGTACTATACAAGATTGAGGGTGTGATCATCCTCACTAGCTAGCAACTCCAATACATCTGAACTAACCAACCTACATGACCCCTACCCCCACATGCACATATGCACATCAATCATCGACTTAGGAGGGAGGCAGTAAAATGATGATTGGGTGACTAGATTGCTCTTAAAAAATAAAGTAAATAACTTTGAAGCAAATGGGAAGATAATCCTTCGATGAAACACAACGTGACAATGATCTAGAGCAAAACAAATTTGTCACAAAAAGATGATAGACCACCTAATCAATCTAGACTTTTGAACTAAAGAATCTACACAATGCATTGAGGGGAAACTAACGTGCTAGCCATTAGAGGTATAATGTGTGTGTCATGACCATAAGTGAGACACACCTAACCTCCTATACACCAAATACACGTAAACACAATTGGCCACGAACAACCTAGAATTCACTAGGGCCAGTGATGTCCACACTGATATTTCTCTTCACATATGTGATGTGATTGTCTCCCACAACACTAGGCGAGAGTTCATGGAATTGGCAAAATCCCCCCTCTCTTAGACAACCTCGTAATGAAATAAATATCCTCCTTTGAAGACTAGTACCACAGATCAAGATTGACGCTGAATTTCTACCTAACATGATCCCAGTGAAGGAGCAACTACATCAACAAGCATGTGTTCCCCTCGAGGGATTTAGCCTCTTCATAAAAGTTGAGGAGTCCAACATTCCTCAAAAGTACACAAGTTTGTGTTGTAATAGGGAAATGGTACATATCCCTGTCCCTCTCTCGAACCTCCCACTCATGTACAAAGTTGTATGGGTCAACCCATTCCTAATGTTGTTGCTATTGTCATCGTCATTGTTGTCTTTCACATACAAATTTCATTTAGCGTGCACACACACACACACATGTATAACATAAACAATACATAATAAATTACATTTTTTAATTATTAAAAAGTGAAATTATTTTTTCTTACAAAAAAATTGTGTAAAACACTCAAGTGCACCTTAAAAATAGAGACACATTGTTTGTAGTGTAGAGTAAGCACAAGTGCATCATAAGTGGTGCTCCTTATTTAAAAAAAGGGTTGCATGGCAACACAGTCCCTGCCGAGTTAGTTCGGAACAATGAAACTTAATATAACTAAATATAGAAGTAATGAATAATTTTTACCAGGAAATAATATTATACAGAAATATGGTATCCATGATAAGCAATGACCTTGCTTGAAAATTTACACAATGGCTTAGTTGTTCAAGGTGACAATTGCTATACAAAACTTAAGCTAGAATTTATGCATGCCTCTCTCAATTCTGTGCACAAAAATGATAATTTGAAAATCCACATACATTTTAGTGAAGTAATTGTCAATCACGAAAACGGATTACAAACGGTAAACCTAAGAGAAAAAAGCTTTCAATGGAAACCCATCTGAGTAAGTTGGGAGCAGAGGAGCTGCTGTCAGTTGGTCCATTTGTAGGAGCAAATCCTTCTGTGATTTTAGAAGAAGAAGTTATGTCTGATGGAGATTTAGGTAATGATAAAACCCTAGGTGATGGTGCCATCGCCACTGTTGTCGATGTTGAAGGTGGTCCTGTAAAATTAGGCATTACCTGTATACCTGCAATCAAATTTGAAAATCCAATAGCAAAGTTTGTAACTTTATAATTCACAAGCTTTTAGAAAATATGGAAAGTCCAGCCTAAAAACAAAGAAATGTTGAAATAGGGGGTGGATTGCACATCACACCTGGGCATTGTGGCTGGAGTGAAGTAACCAAGCTGAAGATAAACACGGTACCCAAGCTCACTGGAACCTGGGCAATTTATTTATATTCGTACGAATAAATATAATCTAAATAATCTAAATATTCGTAAATAGAGTTTAAAGAACCTGGACAATTTATTTAGTCTATAAAACCTGGACAATTTATTTATCTAATAGAGTCTATAAAATCTTTACGGCATATGAAACTACATGGGCAATTTATTTATATTCGTACCAATAATGTTTGGCATATGGACCCAATTTTTGCCATACTACCCGACATCAACACATAAAGATCATAAACCGAGCATGAACACATAAAGATCATAAAGATATGGGAGAAAATGCCTTTACAACAACACAAACATGCATATCTGAAGAAACATGTTTTGATTCTCAAAGAACCAATTCATTATTTTTGGCAAGCTGAGAAATGACATATAGACCCTTAAATTATGCAGCATAATGTGTCCCTCGGTAAACAATGTTGAAACCTCCTTCGTCGATCACGTTCGATGCCGCAAAATTCCCAGTGGAATCTCTGATCTTCGACACGTTGGAGAACGTCAGTCCCATGCTCGAACTCAACAATTCGTATCTCTGCATCAACTTCATCCATTTCGATTTGCAGAGACTGGACTTTCTGCCTTTTAAATACACACAAATGCTGAAAAGCACGATGGGGATTCCTACCAAAGGAATAGCCGCAAGGAAATATGTCTTTGCAACTCTATTTCGTTGTTCTGCATAGACTGCCAATGCCATTAAATTCTGTGCGCTCTGAAGGCAGTAAGTAGCGTCCTGGCCAATAAAGAAGGGATGTATAATTCAGACTAAATAAAACAATAAAGAGATTAGAGAAAAGATCAAAGAAAGCCATCTAAAACCCAAAACATTATCTTGAAAATAATTGCAATTTCTCTATTACAGGCACATGGTTCAAATCCAGGGGATGTAGATGTTCAAATCTACACCTTTGTTTTTCTTTGTAGACTTTAGCAGTAAAATTTTGCTACATGGAGGTCACATGTAGTCACATGTAGGTGTTCAAATATGTGAGCATCTGTTCTTGTTTGATAAAATGCCCCACAAGACACAATCCCCTTTCGTTCAGTTGTCTACTCCCCTTGGTTGTCTCTTCTGGGTGTAATATAAGGAGTTGTATGGAGAGGAGCGTGGTGATGTTGGTAATGTCTGATCATATACGATGATCTATATGGACGAATAACAATCTACGTGCGTAGGTGATCCACTTTCCAAGGGATTGGAGCTCTAGCCCATTAGAAGTCAAACGATTATGGTCATGGCTCAACAACGGTTATGGTATATATGCATCAAGGCGCTCTCATTCTCTTACTAGCACTGACTATGCTAGGGTATTGAATTCTTTTCATTTGTTTGAGTCTTATTTGTTCAAATTTGGTGGATGTAGGATATCTACAACTTTGTAGACTTGAGGGAGATCCTGGAAAATTTTGCTGCACAGAGGGAGAGGAGGATCTAGGATAAAATTTAGCTTTGTAGACTTTAGCAATAAAATTTTGCTTTGTTGCACAGAGACTTTACAGAGACTTTAGGAGTAAAACAGAGACTAAATAGAGATAGAGACTTTAGCAGTAAAATAGAGACTAAATTGAGACTTTAGCAGTAAAATTTTGCTTTGCCGCACATAGATTTTAGCAGTAAAATTTTGCTTTGTTGCACAGAGACTTTAGCAGTAAAATAGAGACTAAATAGAAACTTTAGCAGTAAAATTTTGCTTTGCTGCACATAGACTTTAGCAGTAAAATTTTTCTTTGCAGTAAAATTTTGCTTTGCTGCACATAGACTTTAGCAGTAAAATTGTGTCCCACATAGGGGTCCCTTGTCCCATAAACAAATAACAAACAAATAAGGGTTCTGATATGCCTTGTTTGAGTCTGGAAGTCACCTTGGAGCATCCACCTTGGAGCATTTGAGTCACTTCAGAAGCATCTGAGTCACTTTAGAATAAGTATCCCATGCCCTAATTATGTAGCAATCTTCCCTCCCTTATCTAAATTTAAATTTTATGTAGCAATCTTCCCTCCCTTATCTAAATTTAAATTTGAGGACAATCTTCCCTCCCTTATTTCAATGTTCGATGACATTGGAGTTTAGATTGATTTGGAACTTTGATCGATTTTTGGAGCGTCTTGATCAGTTTAGAATAAGGTAAAACCCCACATGAAAAGTTCCTTCCACCATGCAACTTGCATCATGATGAAACTTAACTTAAATCATGGCGAATCTTTTGGATTATGCTTGAAAATTTGGTCCAATTCAGTTTCAATTTGCTCCTAAAATTGTAATCCATTTCTCCTAAAATTGTAATCCTTTACTGCATGATTAGCCTACTCCTAATCTGAAGGGATAACCACACATAATCTGAAGGCATAACCACACATCAAGCATGTACGAGTACGATGCAACAGCCTGTATGTAAGTGTAGTTCATAGAAAAATACTCTCGTACTACCCCAATTCACAGGGCTGGGCGATGCAGCTGTGTCCCGAGAACAGTGAACTTGGTGGGGTATACCATCCGAACGAAAGATTAAGCTCAGCTCCAACGCACTAATAATTGCAATTTCACTGTACACGCACATGGTTCACAATTTAAGCTCAACTCCAATGCAGTAATAATTACAATTTCGCTGTTACACACACATAAAATACTGGTCTAGTGACTTCAGTACTGTTTAAAAAAAGGGCGGCAAAAGTTCAGGATGGAAGGAGTTCACTAGATATGTACTCAAGTTCCAGAGAATCGAACCCAGCCCCGCCCCCATTAAAACTTTACGTACCTCTGAGCTCCAGAATAGGAAGTGTGGCCAACACAAAGACTATGAGCTCGTCAGGCCACCCAAATCTCCTCATAAAACTCGCAATCTTCAAGCCAAACTGCAAAGCCTTGATGGACTCTTGACTAGCAAATGCACTGCTACACAACAACGAAGCCGAAATCACCAAAGAAGCCGAGAATAATGCAGATGTTTTTAAAAATCTCCATTGCTATGCTCGTTGGATAGTCTCAAAGCCCTGCTTCGAGCTGGAGGGACCCGGGTTCTCCAAGTCTTTATTACTTGGCTCTAGGGACTGCTATCCAAACCTGAGCTATAAACAAGATTCAAACTGTATTTTCAAACTTGCATAATACTTTTCTGGTTAAAATATTCCGGACCCTTTATCCAACGAACCCATCGCCATTGTGATGGCCCTCAAGCATTTATTACATTGAAAATCTCCTAGGCAAGATCCCCGTTGCAGTTCAACTTCATGTCGAACGAATCCACCCTGCTCTCTCGAAGGTGCTTAGATTGCCAATACCGAGGCAGATGCTCAAATCTGAGACCAAGCTTTCAGTTAGGTCTACAACACATGCAAGAGATAAGATTTTTGCAGTGCAGTAAATAAATGAATGAACGAATGAGGTCGAGCGATCGAATACCAGGGAGGATCGAGAGGCTTCTCCCTTACCTTTGACGACCTTGTCGTTTCCCTTGATCGTGTATGAGTCCAAGACTTTTTTCATCGGTTTTGATTTGGCCATCGCTGCAGATCGAAATTTTGTATGCAAGACTTAGAGCTCCTGAGGTTCGTCCATGCGACACCCGTGGATGTCCGCCTGCGTGCTTTTCCGGTAAAAATAAATGCAAGCGGCCACGTATCTATCTATCTGTTCGCCATTGTCCGCGGGCGAAGAAGGGTCATTGAAACCCTAGGGCGTGTTTCTGTTTGTCTATCCGTCTGCGAGCTTTCCTTTTAAATTCTACAGGCACCTGAAACGAGGCAGGCGAACGACAAACAATCTTTCCAATAGAGAGCGACGAGATCAAGCGTTCGAAACGCGGAGCAGGCGAAATATAGGCCGGGCTTTCTGTACTTCCTTACTAAGACCAAACCCTAAAGGAGTTTCCAAATCAACGCGGATGGATCCCACGCATGTGCGATGATAATGCAGATATCCGCAGTGGCAACGACAAAGCGTCAGCAGAGACGGGAGTGCACGACATTTGACGAGAAGCGAGTGACTAAATGTTAAAAGTACGGCGGTTGACGGAGGGAGAGAAAGGACTGACGAATAGGTTTATAGTACATGCAAACAACGGGCCCTAATAAAAACAAACGAACAGCGTGCTCACTTTCTTTCTATTCAAACTGTCAAATCTATTAATTGTGTAATCAAGGTTAACGTGAAGTCTGTAATAACACTTCAAAGATATCAGTCAATTAAATTTTAGAAAAATATAAATTTTTTTATTAAAAAAAATACATACAATGGTTTTCTATGTTACATATTGAATATAGCACATAAATTTAAAGTCAATAATAAACTAATACATAGTCAAAGGATAACTCATTTCTATAGTCCCAGCCCTTTGGCAAGGACTAATAACACATTGAAAATGTGGATAAAATTTTATTATTATTGATAATTAGCGTGCCACTTGTATAGGGGCACCAAAACTTGGACACTGTGCCT